>HF955063.1:551785-594452 GCA_000582765.1 Phytomonas sp. EM1 | reverse complement strand
GGAGCCGCCGAGGCGCGCTGGCGATCCCCACCGCCCCCTCCTACGCCCCCTTCGAGGCGGAAGACGACGCCGAAGAGGAAGAGGAAGAGGAAGAGGAAGAAGTGGAGGTGGTGGGGTGGGGAGTGGGGCTGGTGGATCTCGCGAGCGTCGCGGCCCCCGCCACGATGTCGATTCTCTTCACCTTCGGCATGTCCGTCGTGCCGTTGGCGTTTGTCGGGAGCAACCTCGGCGAGAGCGATCTCACCGGCGCCTCGGTGGGGTATTTTATCATGTGCATTCTCGTCATGTACCCCATCATCGGCCTCACCTTCGCGATGGACACGCTTTGCTCCCATGAGTACGGGCGAAACCCCGTGAGCACGGAGCTGGGGTTGATTCTTCAACGAGGCGTCTTAATCAACCTCCTCCTGCTTATTCCGCTCTGCTTGCTTCTATTTAACCTTCACCCTTTGTTGTTATACCTTTACGGTCCGACCATCACGCAGACCGCGGAGGCCTTCCTCACCTTCTCCCCGTTGTACATCTTCCCCATGATGATGCTTATCGCGATGACTAAGTTTCTCAACAATCAGATGCAGCCGCAGATTCCCCTGATCGCGCTCACGACCGGGTTTTTCTTGATGCCTTTGGTGCAGCTCAAACTCACGCCGTGGGGCGTCACCTACACGATGGTGGGGATGGCAATCACCGCGTGGTTGCAACTCACCGTGGTGTTGGCGATCACCTTCGCGAAGCCGGAGACGCGCGCGACGTTGGGGGCGTGGCGGATTTCCGAGGCCCTGGACTGGACGGATGTGAAGAAGTATCTGAAATTAGCCATCCCGAGCGCGATTTTTGTCGCCGCGGAGGCCTCCTCGTTCGATTTTACCGTTTTGTTGTGCGCCCAGATCAACGCGATCCAAGGGGCGGCGTGGTCGGGGATTATGAACACGTCGTTCATCTTCGCCTCCTTCGCCGGGGGGCTGAGCACGGCGGCGTGCGCGAATATCGGCCGTTGCATTGGCGCGAACGAGGCGGAGAGCGCGCGGCGGTATGTGATTCTCGCCGTCGTGCTCGCCCTCGCGTGCGGGCTGTTGAACTCGGTGGTGCTCGTCGCTTTCTACGATTTTTTGATGTCGCTCTATGGGATTCAAGGTCCGACGCTGCTGCTGGCGCGCCAGGTGCTCTTTATCTTGCCATTTTTCCTCATCGCCGACTCCATCCAGTTTACCTTTCAGGGCATCTTTAGCGGCTTGGGAAAGAACCACTTCGGCGCCGCCATTTTGCTCGTCAACCTTTGGTGTATTGGCGTTCCCATCGCGTTTATCCTCGGCCAGCAACTCAACTTCCAGATAGTGGGTATCTGTCTGGGCATCACCTTCGGGCTTTGCATTGAGGCACCCTGCATGATCTTTGCCGTTTCCATCATTGACTATCAAGATATTTGTGATAAGTTTGCCGAGTACGACGACGAGGAAGAGGAAAGCGAAGAGGAGGAAGAGGAATTCGACGAAGAGTACATTGAGGAGATGTTGCGTCGCTCGGGTATTTCAATCCCCATCAATGAAATGAGTGAGAGTTATGACTACAAGAGACTTAGACCTCCACGCCAACGAGGTCGGAAGCGCAGCTATGTATTTATGAATCACAATGAAGATGATGCATGAAATGTGACTAATATATGTTGATGCTTACAAGAAAAGGATTTTGTATTAATTTTAAGTTTATATATACATATACATATATATATATATATATATGTATATATAAAGAATATTTATTCAGAAGGTATTGTTATATTTTTGTGTTTGGCGTATTTCATTTTTTTTTTCAGACTAGCGAAATGAATGGGCTTTGCTCATATCTTGGGGTGTTTTAGAAAGAGGTAGAAAGCTAAGGACTATTGTACCAAATGCGCAAGTGGGTCAATCGGGGAGGTACGCAGAACATTCTGGTAAGTGAATCGATTGGGCAGATGTTTGTGGGGCTCAAACTTT
The DNA here is from genome assembly GCA_000582765.1 of Phytomonas sp. EM1. Lineage (NCBI taxonomy): Eukaryota > Euglenozoa > Kinetoplastea > Trypanosomatida > Trypanosomatidae > Phytomonas > Phytomonas sp. EM1. Next base: position 592,476 of record HF955063.1, on the reverse strand, counting down.
TTTTCCCTTCACATAAGAAATATAGTAGCGAATCGCAGAGTTGAAACTGAGACCAACAAAGTACCGCACGCTGTTTGCCACGGCATGATAAGTTAATTCGATGCCTGTTTTTTTTTCCGTGCGTTGATGATTGAAAATATGTGGAAGTACAAATTTTGAGTATTGTTGGGAATTTAAAATATTATAACATTTAAAATGAACCTCGTGTATACTATTTCTAGGAGTATATTCCCAAGAGTATTTCTCCCCTTTCCCCTCCCTCCCCCCCCCTTTCCTTTCTTCACCACCAAAAAAAATATAACTACAGGGATTAAGCAACAGTGGGCGTTCTTATATGAGTCGTATCTTATCCGTTTCGTATGACATGAATTTTTATAAAAGTCGAACACTTCTGGCTTTTATTACCACGGTTGTTTTCTTTTGTCGGATGCATTTTTAATTTGTATTGGGACAAAAGTAATTAAGCGAAATTGAAAAAGGGATACAATAGTCTTGTAAGAAGTATTTTACATAGGTCTGCTGTTTTTGTTTTCACTAGGTCTGCTGATTTCTTCTTCTGCCCTTTATTTCTCTGACAGTTCTCTCTTAGAGGAAGAAGTTTTGTACCTTATCTGAATGGAGAATTCCTAAAAAAAAAAAAAAACTATGCGGGAGTGTTGTATATGTGTTTTTGTTTTTACGAGGCATTTGTCAATTCTAGGACGGATATGTCTATGATCTTTAAAAGTCTATTGTGTGTATCTCTGGGATGTGTCATTCGCGTTATTTCTTCCTCAGTTTTTTCTTTTCTCTTTCCCTTTTGCAAGGTTACAGAAATTGTACACTATAAAAAAGGACTATATATTTGTTCCCACAGCTCTTTTTATAACCCTAGCCCTTAAAACTCTGCTCTAAAGGAAAAATTCACCTTCACCCTCGGAAAAAACAACGAAATCGATTAACCTCTCTAAAAAAAAATAGTTTTGGATTTTTTTATCATACGTACATATATATACATATATATATATATCTAAAGACCTATGGATCGAATTAAGAAGGTAGAAGGTGGCTTTGTCATTGAGGAGCGCTACAGTGCATGGCAGAAGAAGAAAGTCCGGACCATTCTTGTCAATTCACACTCCAAAAGTGCCTTTCAGCGTTTCATCACGGCCGCCCTATCGATCGCGGAGCCGAACGATCGGATCGAACTATCTGGAGGGGATTACTCTGAGTCGATTTCGCTCACCATTCCGATTGAGCTCGTCGCCTCCGATGGCGAGGAGCCCCGTATCACCGCGCGTACCTCCCCAATCACCGTCGCCGCAGGGGTGAAGGTGTATTTGGAGAACCTCGTCGTGGTCTGCAAGGGCGCGAACAAGTCGGATGCGGCTTTGATGCTAATGGGGGGTACGATTTGCTGCCATAGCTGCTGGTTATCCTCGGTGTTGATCGGCGGTGGCGCGCGGGTGGAGATCTCCGACTGCGTGATCTCCAAAAGCAGCAGCGGCTACGGCCTCGTCGTGCAGGACTCCGGCGGCGGGCATATCGCGCGCACCATCATCCACTCTCACAGCTTCGCCGCGGCGGAGATCGACACCTACGAGGAGCTCGTGCTCGAGAAGTGTACACTTTTTAACAGCGCCGCGTTTCGAGGGAACGTGCTGATGCTGAGCTCGGGGGTCGGCTCCATCGCGGTGAATGAAAGCTTTCGCCCGGTAAACAGCTGCAGTCGGGTGAAAATCATGAACTGTGTGATCTACGTCACTCGGGAAAACGACCGCGATGTCAGGACGACGGATAGTCTGCTCAAAAGTAGCATCGACGAGGATTCGATGACGAATGTGTATGGGGTTCAATGCTGCGTCGTCATCGCCAACGGGGCCTCCCCGACCCTCTGCGATAACGAATTAACTGAGGGGGAGATCGGGATCTACTTGGATTTCCCCGGTGCTGCTCAAATCGCACGAAATATCATCCGTCTACAACGGCGCTGTGGCATTTTGGCGATGGTCGATCACGGATATATTCCCTCCCTGTTTGATCAGCAGTTGTGCATTGCCGAAAGCAATGTGCTGGATAATTGCTGCATTGGGATCGATGTCGTTCATTCTTCCTGCGGGAGACACCTATCAGGGGTGAATTTTGACGCGGAGCACCTCTTCTCGCCCGAATTGCCAACCCAAAAGCAACAGTTTAACTGGTTCTCCTCTTCGGATCTTACCAAAACTCTACCGGATTGTGCTTTGGCGCCCGATGTGAGAAAAGACTTGAAAAGCCCCGCATACGGGCCGGAGGATTCCACGCAACGCGTCTTCTTTCACGGCACGTACTACTCGTTGCAGAATCTACGGTCGTATTTAATGGGGCTCGTTCATTCCGTCCTCCGCGCCTACCCCGTTTGCTTAAACGATTCGTTTAAGGTGGTATCTGGCGCCCCGCCCGTTTACGCTTCCGAAGATGCCGCCGCGGCGGGAACCGAGAAGGTCGGAAACGAATACGCGCAGCTGATAAAGTCCTCCCTAGGACTTCTTCTCTCGAGCGATTCGGATGAAAAAGAGCGGCGGAAGATACTCCAGAGGATGGGCAACCGGGGCGTGCATGTGAGTATGACCAAGTTCGTGAACTGCTCGTTATGTGCAATTCGCTTCGGACGCCATAGCTACGGGATTGTCGAATCATGCCAATTCGAGGATTCCAAAAGCCACGCCGTGGTGATCGACTCCGGCGCGCATCCGTTGATTACCGGTTGCCATTTCTTATCCTCTTCCAAGGCGGTGCTGGTGTTGCACAAATTCTCTGAGCCGTTGATCATCGGAAATGAAATCGCCATGGGTTCGAATAATGGGATCGAGGCGAATAACCTCTCCGGGGGCGTGATCGTGGCGAACGTCATACAAAGTCAGCTTGGATCTGGTATTTTAGTAACTCAGAACAGCTATTCGCTCATCGTGGCCAACCTAATTTCGAGGAATTCCCAGGCCGGGATTCATATCACCAATCAGAGCACACCCCTTATTTTCCACAACAAGCTCTACTGCAACACCGTCACGCACATCAACTGTAGCGAAAATTCGAGCCCTTTTATCGCCTTCAACCAACTTCACTCCTCCCCCGGTGCGGGGATGATCTTTACGGATTGCAGCATCGGCACCGTCTACAAGAATGCCATTCTCCACAACGGCGACGGCATCGTCCTCGAGCTGGATGCGGACCCTCAAGTGGAGTGGAATCGCATCAAGATGAATCTCAAGGTCGGGATTTTAGCACGAAACAACGCACTGGGCAACTTTGTGCAAAACGATATCAGCGAGAACACGCAGGCGAACGTCGTCGTCTCCGACGGCGCCTTCCCGGTACTTCGCCACAACACGATCTCGAAGGGCCTTCAAGGCGGCGTCGTCGTCCATAGCGAGGGGATCGGGCTCTTTGAGAAAAATCACCTTTCGGAGAACTCCGTGGCCAACGTGATCGTGGTCGGTCCGCACTCGGAGCCGTCTTTCGTATCGAACATGATCAACTCCGCGCCGTCGGGCTGTGGCGTGCTTTGCGCGCAGAACACCGGGGGGTTGTTCGTCGGCAACCACATCTACGAGAATAGCCAGTACGGGGTGTACGTCATCGACGCGGCGAACCCGACGTTTCGCGAGAATCACATCCGAAGCGAGCCCATCGGCGTTTTTGTTTCGGACCGCGGCAAAGGAATCTTTCAGCAAAATCAAATCCACTGTTGCCAGAGCTTCGGGGTGCTCACGACGCAGGAGGGGGATCCGGTTTTTGAGGATAACACAATTTACCTCAACCAGGTGGCGGGCGTACTAATCGCGCCCGATGGGGTCGGAAAGTATTTGCGTAATACACTCAAGGATAATGGGTTCGGCGTTCAGCTCGGCTCTTCCTTGCAGTCCACGACCGTGAATGTCAACTCGATCTTCGTGAAAGCAAAGCCACCGAGCCTTCCGCCTTTTTCGGCTACCGTCCCCTTTAAATGCATCCCGGGAAATGGAACTGCACTGACTTCGATAAGGAAGAACATCCCTTCCGCTCGGGAAGCTGGTACGAATAAATTGCCGTCGAATGCTCCCAACCCCACGGATCAACGCTATCCTATTCGCCTGAAGCCGCTCCGATGCCAGGTACGGGGGAATAAAATCTTCCACAACCAGTACGCGGGTATTCTCCTGAGCGCGAGCTGTAGTGGTCATGTCGAGGAGAATGAGATTTACGACAACACCGATTACGGCGTCTGCGCCGATCCGTGCTACGCCGCGACCTGCGTGCAATCCCTCCTCCAACAACGGCCGTCCGCGATTTCCAAGCAGCTCAACGCCGTCGCGGCGACGCCGCCGTGCAACGCCTCGGTGTTGTTCACTAAAAACACGATCTACCGAAATCGGGTGGCGAATGTCTCCTACAATAGCTGGTATGCCAACGATCAGACGGATTGGACGGAGAATGAGATTTATGAGGCGCCAATCGGGTTTTACCTCGGCAACCAATCCTCCTGCAACTTGGTGGAGGGGAATCGGATTCATCACTGCTTGGACGGCGTGTACGCGGAGTTCGGTGCGGTCGGTCGGTTTTGCGAAAATCAGATCTACGACTGCGCGTTTAGCGGGCTTTACGTCAGCCACGGCGCGGAGCCCGTGTTCACGCGGCGGAACGTGATCCAGCGCTGTGGGCTCTCTGGGGTGCTCGTTGATTGGGGTGGGAGCGCAAAAGTAGAGGAGACGACGATTCGACATTGCTGTGTGGGCGCTATCATCTCTTGCGTTGACAAGATCTCCCCAGAGCTCAGCTACAAGGCCGTGATTGCCACGACGCATGCGTTGGCTCCATGCACCTTCTCCGATAACGTCATCGAGGAAAACGAAACCCATGGAGTGTTGCTCTTAAGTGCTGCCAAGTTTACCCCGCTGCGCGTGCATCGCTACACGGATCCACTCCAGTCGTGGCGAAATACCATTAACTTTGCGCCCCCTTTGGATTCTAACGTGACTATGCGAAGTTTATTCTCGTCGAAGGATCGGCTCTTCGCGTTGTTCGCTAGAAACAAGATCCATCGCAACCGCATGTGTGGCGTTTTTGTGGATCGATTTGAGCTTAGTGATTTTGTTTCGACCGCCGAGGCAAACGAACTCTCCTTACTACACGACATGCACACGCCCGATGCGGCGAGGGCTGTGGATGTTAAGTCCGAGTGCCTTATTTCCACCGGATTTAATGAAACGGACCTCGACACGCCCCTGATGAACTGTGATAAAGAGCAACGTGAAAAGTTAGAGCTTAGGAACGTTACCTTTCGGGAAAATGTCATTCGGGAGTGCGGCGTGGGTTTCGCCACTGGATATGGCCGTCATCCGTTTCTATTGGACAATAAGATCGAGTGCAATGTTTTCTTTGGCCTCCTTCTCCGATCAAACTCGGGTTTGGTTGCGCACCAGAATGTTGTTTGCGAAAATGGTATAGCGGGGGTCTACGCCGCGAAGGGTTCCAGGGGTGTGATTAGTGGTGGAAGAATATCAGAAAACAACACGTTCTGTCGCTACCCGGGCAACAAGAACCAGACACGCAACTTTTCGGACTTCATCTTTAGCAAAAATTTCTTTGAGCAGCCCTGGGATGCCAACAGCGCCGGCACGGCTCCGAGTCTGAGGAGCACGATGGAGGCCCCCCCTCTGCCTCTATCACCACCGCCGTCACTGGAGGAGTCCCGTGCGCGGCTCGCGAGTGAGCCCCTGATGCATCTCGCGCGAATCCACACCTACTCCCTCGCAGAGGCGATTCAGCTGCTCTGCGAGTTTGTCTCCGCCTCCTCCGCCTCCTCCGCGGGGATGACGCTCGCGACCACCTGCTGCCCTTCCGCGGCGATCTGTGATGACGTCCCCGTCTCCCTGGGCGGCGTGGCGGTGCCCAACTTCATTCGCATGTGCACCTCCGACGGGGGGATTGGGGTGTGGATTGAGCAGGGCAGCTTCATAAAGATATGCTGCAATGAAATAAAGGCGAATAGTCGGATCGGTGTCTTGTATAGTAAAGGTATCGTCCATCACCATAGTATATTAGTCCCCGCGTTTGTCGTGAAACAGAAAAAAGGAGCCTCGACTTATAACCCCCCCCCTAAATCAAACTTCCAGCAGGCAGAAAACGATGGCGAGGTGGTGAAATCCTTGGAGCGCGTCCTGTCCTTGCCGAGACCCCGATTGGCTTCGGATCAGAAGGGCTTTCTTTTCACCTCAGACGCCCTAACCACTTCGAGCCCGGCAACCCGCGGGGAAGGTCAAACGGGCGGCGCCCTCACCTCCCCGCCCTTACCCTCCCGAGGCTTCCGAAAATCCGGAGATGCCGTCCTCACCTACGCCGCCATCTCCGACAACGAAATCCACGAGAGCGATTACAGCGTCTACATCCAACACTACCAGGCCCTCCGGGAGGACCCCTGTGGGGCCTACCTCATCCCCGCCTCCAAGTCCCCTCTTCTTTCCGCGAAGCCCCCTTTCTTCTCGTCCTCGTCCCCCCCACAGGTGGGGCCCCCGTCCGCCCCTCTCACCCCAACTGCCGTGTCACCGCGGTGGGTGGACTCGTTGGATCTCAGCACGATGACGGACCACCCTCTGCCGCTCCCCACCTCATTTAGCGCCCGCCGTGTCACACTGCTGGTGGAGCGCAACACCATCGCGCGGTCGCGTCAAGCCGGGGTCTACGCCGAGCACGTCGTCGAGGTCCTCTGTGACAAGACGCAACGGGTCGACCACGGCATCCTGACCGCCGCGGTGGAGAAGTCCTACTCGGACGTCCTCTCCTCCATGCTGATGCGGAAGACGCTGCCGGTGTCCGGCGGGCCGCTCTTTCGGCTCACCCCCGTGCCGGTCGATGCGGGGCAGGTCTGGGTCACGCACAATAAGCTGTCGGGGAACGCCGGCCCGCAGGTGGAGGTGTCCTCCCGCTACGTCGTCGTCTTCGCCGACGCCACGCGAACGCTGCTTCAGTTCGACACAATGGCCTCACCGCGGCACTCAAACTACGTGTCGAGAATTCTAAAAGAGATCGAACCGTTTGGGAGCTTCTTGCAACACCCTCCGGTGGAGTCGTGCATCTTTGATAGTAATGTCTTCTCCGATGCAAAGCACGGCGTCCGAGTTGCGGGGTATGTCGGTTCCATTGGAGCGCGTTTCCAGCGAAACAAGTTCGAAAACCTATCTGTTGGCATCCTCGTGGAGGGTCATCTAGCAGCGTGCACGGTAGGGGTGGGGAACATTTTCTTGAACAATCTTATTAGTTTAAAGATCGATGTCACCCCTAGCCTGTATCGTTCCAAACGCGAGGAAACCGACAAGGAGAATCTCGAGGCGCAAAACGACCTACGAACGCGCGTGTTTAACAATGTGTTTAAATCTTCTAGGGATTGCTCTGTGTTGGTGAGCTCGAGTGGAGACCGTTCTGTTCTATTATATCATAACGAATTCTTTGGGCATGTTATGGGCAGTTCAGCAGTTTACCTCACCGCAGCAAAATCTCACCGAGATCATGAGGGGACTGTGATCGTCAAAAATATTTTCTCCGAAGGTTACACGTCGCTTGTGGTCAACGGGCAGGCGCCCCCTGGCACAGATGAAAAGATGGTTCCTCAGAAAGAGCTTTGTGTCATACCCAGCGTCGCTGCAGAGAACATTTTTATCGGGAATTACATCGGCGCGCTGGTGTGTAAAGGGGCTTCTCTCCATCTTGTAGGCAATTTGTTTGATAGCAACTTTCGATGTGGGTTAGAAGTGAGCGGAATCGACACGAAGTTTCAGGCGCGGGACTGCGTGTTTCGTTGCCATTACGCGCCTTTGATGTCGAGGAATCACTTATCAGCTTCCTCTTCCGTGATAGACCCCAAATACGCCAGATTTCCACCAAACTCCAGTCTCCCCTTACTTATGGGTACCGTCCTGGTGGAGTTGATGCCGGAAAATAAGTATTTGCTGAATTTAGAAACCCAACACATTTTAGTGGCTGGCATCTTGGCCGACACCTTCGTGGAAGGCGTTGTTGAGAGGTGCACCTTCACAGATAATGAACTTGGCGTGGACGCCACGCGGGATGCCAGGCAGTCCTCCATGACAACGCTAGACAGCACTCTCAAATTTATCTCTTGCGTGTTTTCTCGGAATCGAGTGGCGGGGATACTATTGCGTGCGAGCGTGACATCCAACAACAACAGTATTAAGGATCTAGAATCTACATACGTCGCCAAGGCCGAAATAGGTCAGGGCGCGTGGTCCGAGAATAAGGATGTGAATGAGTTTCGTGAGGCAACGACAATTCAAGGATGCTACTTTTCGGAGAATATGTGTGACCGGTCTACCTGCGGGGATGTTGTTACCATCAACGCCAGTCACGGAATGTTTCGTGATAATTTGTTTCACGGTACGGTTCATGGGATGGAAAGTAGCCACGCGGTGTTCATGAACAATTTCTTCCAGGAAAGCAATCCAAATACCCAGCAGGATTCGCATGTCCGGTGCCCAGCGGTAGTGCTCCATTCCCGATCTCGATTAATCTTAAAGAGCAACTTCTTTTCACATTATAAAAAGGCAATTCTGGCGCTTCCGGGTGCGAGCGGCGTGGTTCGATCCAATTTCTTGCATAGGTGCGGTACTGGCATCACCATTGCACCCCATAATTGTACTATTTTTAAAGAGAATAAAATTTTCTTAAGCCATAAGTGTGGCGTCTTGACCTACGGAGGACTTTTTGCGAGCAATGAAATCTTCGGGGGTACGACTGGGATGATTGTTCAACCTGGGACGGAATACAAAGGCATTGAGATGTCGGCTGACTACCACAACAGAGACGACATCCCTTTGTGTTCCTATAACACCATATGCGGGTGTGAGTCCAACGGCATCCTCGTGCAGGGTGCCGCCACCTTAGAAGGAAACACCATCTCGAGCTGCGAGAACGGATTCAAGATGGTGTCTTTTGCAAAGCTGGTGAGTGGGGAAAAGGTCCCTGTTGCAAAAGGCAACTCGGTCTACTCCAATGGCGTTGGGTTTTACCTTGATGATGACTCCATATCAACCTTGCAGAACAACGACATATTTGACAATAAAATATACGGTGTTCTTGTGATGGAAAGTGCCACGGGGACGTTGCAAAGTAATCGCATATCCACCATTGACGACTGCAACGCGATCAAGATCAGTACTGCTTCTCATTTCAAGCAAACTGGGAACATTATCCGCTGTCAGTTCTCACCGGGGGGGGGCAAGGTTGACATCGCAGCGAACCGGAGTAAGGAATTTGGCAAAAAAAGCAAGACTGTCGAAAAGGATATTGAGGTTGCCGAGAAAGAACTTACTTTGATTACGAATAAAGCACACAAAATGTATGAGGCTTCTGAGCTAACTGCCAATAGAATGCTCGATGAGCTGAGTAGCCGAATACCCGCTCTGAGCGAGGATTCCGTGGCAGCGGTGATCGCCTTGAGAACGCAGAAGAAGTGCCAGAACCTTCTCGCCCTCATGCATGGCGAGCGAAGACAAACTGCGCCGTCAACCCCCATTACGGACGGCCTTCACCTCTCCATTGTGAGTCAAGACGGCGTTTTAGGCTCGCGTGAGGGTAACGTCGCCCACGGCGGATCTCGCAGTCGACTTGGCCCTAACGCCACCTTCCTGAATCAGATTGAGGAGGCGGAGCAGTTGCCTCACCCGGAGGACGGCCGTTTCGTGCTGATTCACGTTGTTTCACGATCCAAAGCGACCGCCACCAGTAATTCCATCGGGCAGATCGTCGCGAGCGTTCTCTGCGCACCCTGCCTCGCCCACGCGCACTTCAAAACGACCGTGACGGCCGGCCATGCTGAGTTGATTTCTTTCCTGAAGTGCACCGAATCGATCAAACCCTTCATCATGATTGTGGTTGTGGGCCTTAATCTATGTAAAATTTCTCCGAAGTATGTCAAGTCGCTAGAGTCGCTCTTTAAGACTTGGGAAACACTTTCGGAAGTGGCGGGACCAACGTTTAACGCATTCCCGCAGTTCCCCCCAGAGGTGTGCTGTCCTTTGTTGTACATGATATTCCCAAAGTCGTTTTCGTCCATAGGGGAGATGAGCCCAAGATCCAAAAAGGCCGAAACCCGCGACGGCGACAGCGCCGCAGCGTGCATTGGGATGCTGCAAGAGCGCGCCAAACGCGCGCATATGATCTTTTACTACCAATCACGTGTTTCGGACGTGTTGCCGAAAATTCAGGAAGCCATCGTGCAGCGCATGTTACCCAATCAGCCGATCTCGACCGATGATGTTAGGGGGCCTCCAGCTTCGTGTGGCGGCGTCGGCACCGGCGCGAGTACCCTCGATATCAAGGAAAATATAGATATCCTTCCTAAAGCCCCGATCCGGTTGCAAGAGCCGCCATCCAAGGAGGTGTTTCGGAAGCACCTAAAGTCATCCTCCATAGCGCGTGAGCGGGTTGAGGATATCCTGAGTAAAGTGAAGCCCAGCCCATCTGCGGGAAAGAAAACTCCTAGACGGGATAAAAAGTCCTCCATGGCAGTTTCCCACCCTGAATCCTTTTTTCCCGGCAAGCGATCCCGCCAACTCGTTCCCGTGTTCTTTACCCCTGATTTGTGCAACCTGAGGATCTCCAATAGTGACGGAAACGAAGCGGACGTTCCCGATGAAGCCTTCCCTTCTCAGTTGCATGTTCAAAAAGCAAGGCCAGAGGTGTCGAACAAAAGCACACGTTCTCCCTCCTTCCCAAGCCTAAAGGTTCAATCGCTCCAACGGAAGCGAGTGTGATTCAACGAAGACTGAGGCGCGTTGAAGCGGTCTGGTGTTGTTCTAATCGCTTTTAACTGTCTGAAGCAGTCATCACGACGGCTACCTCGCCGACTCTGCACTCAGAATAGAGCGAAGTGAAGTCGAGGGTTGCGAGGTGACTTACATTATTAATATTTTTATCGATATACGCGATCAATATGTTCGTTTCGTCATGAAAAGAAAAAGTTGGTCTAAATACAATTTTTATTCGAAATTTATAGTATTGTTAACATTATTAATACATATATTCGCTAGCATTTATTTTCATTTTTTGAGCATGTATAGTATATGCATCTTTCTGTTTGCTTAACTCGTAGGATTTACTATTCTCTTTCCTATATATAAAAACATATTCTAATATTGTGCAATTAGATAGTTTTGTACTTCTATGTAAGATTTCGTGTTAAGGTGATATTAAATAAATAAACGAGGGCTATTTATGAGTGTTTTATATTTATACTTCCTGTGTAGAATGATATTCCTTAATTATTGCTATTTCCTTTGTTATGGTGATGCTAATGAGGTCTTTTCTTAACCGTTTTTATATTTTCCGTATTATAGCAGGGATAAATATGGAGAGTTGTGAGAAAAAAAAGTGAAGGCTGGTACAAAATTTCAAAAACAGTATTTGCTGTGCCTCTCAAATGGAAAGAGATGAAGGACGATTCTTTTACATAAATGGTATTCTGTGCAAAACTTTTGCTGACGATGGATCTTTTCGTCCCTCGGATATTTTTCCCCATTTAGAAGCCGATTTTGATTTACCTTCTTTAGCGCACTCATCGGCTGCGCCTGGAATAGACCACGGGAACGATGAAGCCCATGTGGTTGTCGATGAACGAAATGCTGATTCTATAACTCAAAGCGTCCGTCCGAATCTGGATGATCCTATTCTGAACTCCTTTGGGGTGATGTCAAAAGGTGTCCTGATGGACCCTTGGGATCGGTGCTTCGTGGATTTCACCGATCCACAAGTCTTTACCCCGTCTCTGTTTCGCACGAGTGAACCCTCGGATCTTTCTTCGCACGGGACCCTAGGGCCAGCGAAGGAGCTACGGAAAAAGCGATCCAATCCAGGGAAACGTTCGACGCGTCCTCCACGGAAGCAGGCATCCACCGTTCTCCCCGAAGGTGGGCCGACGCCTGAAGAGCTGCGCAGCCGAAATGCGCACTACTACGAAACCGGAGAATTCCAACACGTACGCGGGGAGGCGTGCATTATCCTGTGCTCCTCGCTGGAGCCCCTCGACCGATCGGCCTCGTTGGAGGCGTGGAAAACGAATGTGCTGCACGATGCGACGCCTTTTTCGTGGCCGTACAGCAATAAGTATCTCTCGCATTCCACTCTGAATAGCCTGGTAGGGCGCTATGTGAAGTGGATTTTCACCGCCTGCAAGCTGCCCGCCGCGGCGGTAGACCCCAGGACCGACCGCCATCGCTCCTTCGTGGACGCCTTAACCTTCATGGAGAAGTACCGATTACTGATGAAAATTCGAAAACCACAAAGCACCTACCTGCCGGCGGGGATTCCCTTTCCGTTTCAGCTTCACGGTCGCGCGTTGGGCGGGGAGGTGCAAGGAGAGGCATCCGAAGCGAACAACCAAACCGCCGAGCAGGGTCCTTCGAAGTCCTCAAACCCCTCTCAGTCGGGAGAGATGCGCGTAGGGGACGGCTCCCCTCTCTCAAGCTCATCCCCAGCGTCCTCTTTTGGCTGTTTTACAGGGAAGCCAACCATGTGCAGAGGTGGTTATAGCACCATTCGTACGGATATATTTTCTCGATCAAACGCAAATAATGTGGCGTTAGATATCGGAAAATACGTCATGCCGCTGAGAGCGCTGGATTGCAAGCGCGCGCGAGAGATGTTGCGTGAGATCGAGCGGCCGTATTTGTATCCACCAAAGCACTTAAGCCGGTGGGCGCGGGCGTGGTGGATTTTTTGTGTTTATTTCAGCTATCTTGGGCTTGTAGGGGGTCCGTTTTTATCGCGTGCGAAGACGAATGCATCGGCGGAAGAATCATCTAGCTCACCTAAATCCGAAGCCTCGCGTTTTGAATGCAAACTTTGCCCAGACGACGAATACTCGGTATCAGCCGAGGTTCACCGTAAGTGCCTCGATGAGGATGCGCTATGGCATGCTGAGGATTCGGGCTCGGACAGGATGCTCGGTTCACTCTCGCCAAGCAAGAGCGAAATCGCGGATGTTTGGAATTTTATGATATGCAATGAAGATCGTGATCGAATTTTGGAGCGCTTATCAAGGATTGAGAGTTACCTTGATAAATTAACTTCGTCTACTTTCGAAAGTAAACAAATTAAGTCGGATTCGGCTTAGAGGGTTTTACTGCCTTATTACGTGGCCTTTTAAGCTTCGAATTTCAATTAAGCATTGTATAAACTATGAGTGCTTGAGTGTTTTAAATATGGTGGATCTTGGGTAACATATGAAGTCCGCTATGGACTGTATCCTCATGGAACACTCCTACTTAAGTGGCCATCATTGGTTCGTTTCATCTTACCCAATCTAATTATTTTTGATAAGGTCTAAAAACAAAAGGTAACAAAGTTGGTGAGGGCGAAAAATCTCTATGTGAGGATGATGCTCCGTAAATGTCTTCCGCTCCTGCATGTTGTGATGCGGAGTTCCTTGATTCAGTCGTCCGTGGAGCTCCATCGTCTGCTGGATACGATGAACCATTCATCGGCCGACGCATCTCACAAGCTCAAGCTTTTCCTCCAGAAGGATCTCATTCCCCTCCTGGAAGGGACGTCCCTCGATTCTAAACACGATATGAAGGAAATGCAGCAAAAGGCTTGCCAAATTCTGCAGAAAGCCGCCTTTTCGGCTCAGCTGCTGCAGGCAAGTCCGGAGAAGCGTTTCGTACGCACGCTTCTTGATTGCATCCTCCACGACCACGAGCGCATGCACTTTCTACACCGCATGACCTCTGCCCAGGCTAGTAAAATTATCGCGAGTTTGTGCAGTGTGGGCGTCAGAGATCGCTCTGTCTACGCCGTACTTATCCCTAAACTTGATTTCCATAGTCTGGAAGAAATCGCAAGCGTGATGTTCGCCTTTGTAGAATCCGGGCTCCACGACCTCACAATCCGCTCGATCGTGCCACTTTACCGTAATGAAAAGTGGACTTTGTCGTTTGAGTCTCGCCAGGGCGATCGAACAGCCTCGCGCGACGCGAAAGCGGGCGATCTTTGCAACGTCTTCGAAGCTGTGCGTGTTTTGAGGGCGCTTTCGACGTCTATACGGGCCATGTTGTATTCCAAACGGTCGACGCTTCCTGTTGCTTCAGATGCAGCCCCTTCGCGCTCGCCTTCAGGGGGTGATGAGGATCTTCCTTATGTGGCTATTAACAAGATCCGAAATAGAATTTGCCTCTTTATTCTTGAGAACGACTCGGTCATGCGTGGAGCGCATTGGATTAACTTTGTTCGAGCGCTGGTTAATTTCCCGAAGGAATATCAAGTGCTAGACGGTCTAAAAGAGGACCCACAGTTCACTAGAGTTATAGGCAAATTTGCGTCCGATATCGCGAGGGATCAAGCAGTGGAAAGTGCCGGCGAGTGCGCAGGGGGTAGGATCCTGGAAAACGGCCCAGCTACGGGATATGATCTGGCGTTGATCGGGATGGCTAGAATTTTCGATTTCGCCGAAGGAAAACGAAGTGGCTATGGCGATAAAGCCACCCTAGGAAAGGAAAGGGCTTCCTTTGATAAAAATAGTTCGGGCCGCGCGATAGTCGAGAATATACCCTTTGATTGTGGGCTGTTGGATTTGATCAAACTGCTCCCACTGCTTAGTCAAGTGCCTAGTGCTAAACCTAAACAGGAATCACGCTTTCGTATAGTTCTACAAACCTTGCAGAACCATGCGACCAGGTTTCATTTTGGCGATTTTGTCAGGCTGTTGAATGTGCTTCGCACTTTGGGCACAACTTTCAATACGAAAGATGCGATTCGTGAAATTATTCACGAAGCCGAGAGGAAATTAGTGGCTATTAGCACGCAGAAGAGAGAAGTTGCTCGAATTCCTGCCGCGTCCGTCCTTTCCTTCGCCACCATCCTCTGTGAGCTTCATATCAAAGAGTGTTATGGATTTGTGCAGTTTATAACGCAAGCGGCGCCCATACTCCCAGCTCGAATGAGCCCAGATGAAGTGTCTACATGCCTCAGCGCCATTGCCCTTAACGCAAAAGATTCGTCGGAGATGACCAAATCGATTGTGCGAATACTTTTGGGAAAATTACGAAAACATTTGAACGCACGGGGTGGCGAGGCAAACGGCTCGTCCTCCTCTCTCCCCATACTTCTCGTGGAGTATCCCACTCAGTGCGTTAGTATCCTGCACGCGATGACGCTCTTAGAGGTCCTGCCCGAGGAGAAGGAGCTCCGCTACTTTCTAGCGAGCCCATCCGACGAGGGGCTGTCGACGGTGGGGATGACCTCCACTTTGCGAAATGCCGGGGCCGTCGTACTTTTGGATTTCTCCCGCGCCATCGCAAACCTCGGTCGGATCGCGGTAAGCCGGGAGAAAGGCGAATTGGTGGCGCGGCTGTGGCGCCTTGGTGTTCTCCACACGCTGCTGCCGCTGCTCACACAGCATACCGAGGAGCTCGCTGATCGCAATCGGGGGGCGATTGCAAGGAGCTCCTCCTCTACCCCTATTGCGTGGTCTAACGCGATGAAAACGGTCTTCTTCTACATGGACTTCAAGGTGGACACCGTCACTTTCGAGATGATGGCGACGCGACTGGGTGAGGTGTATGCCGCCACAAAAAAGTTGGCGGTGCAGATTTTACGCTGTGCGGAGGCGGAACTTTCCAGCTCTCGCTATGGGACCTCGCACCACTCGGCAGAGGAGAACCAGAGGTCCGGTCAAGTTTCTCTTTCCCCTAGTGTGATGGTGCACATGTTAACGTACATGTTGATATGGGAGTTTATGTTATTCGAGGGATCATGGTCTGCAAAGCAGCGGCTCCTCGTTCCTGATGTGCCAGGTGCGGATAAAGATGTGGCAGATAGGTTATTGGAACTGAAGGAGGAATATATCAAGTTTCTCGATGCTCCATTATCTGAAAATTCAATCGAGGTGAAGAAGACCCCAATGGAAATAATACAGCGTGTTTTTGGCATTACGACGACTGGAATTAGCGAAACCCCACCGATTGAGGGGGTCCCATTGTTGACGAAGTCTCATATCTTAGACCTCACTAATAATCTACCATTTGTCATCTCATTAGCACTAAATCCTGGCCCTATCAACGAATTTTTCAGCGAGCACAGTGGATCTCTAATCGTCAATGAATACAAAGAAAGAGACTAATGCGCTGATGAGTAGAAGGAGATCAATTGATAATGCAACCGATGCTGGCAGCAAGTAGAAGCAAGCAACCACAATGGGAATAAGAAAGATTATGAAGACGCATTCCGTATTACAGTGGGGGTCCTGGCATGCTTTCATATGGACAGAAGTCTACAGTTGAAGAGCAAACACGATGCTTCACTGCCGCCGTATCTCAATATATCAAAGAGCTGGTGGGAAAAAAGTTGTTAGGCATCAATCTATTCATTCACTGTTCTATATATGTATAAATTAATGTGTCTCTACATTGATCTATTAAACAACATGGTGTCAGTTCCGGTAACATATTATCACCCCATTCTTTATCTGTAGTTAGCCAATCTGCTTAAGACGTCCATAGCGGGAGCGATGTCATACGCATAGATAAAAGAAAATCAAAAATAAAATCACAATATTAATCATAAATACGTAGATGCGATTATCGGGTACCGGGCGACCGTCTGTCGGGTCCATGGCCCCCAGTGAACGTCCTTCTGCCTCGATGTATGAGGATTACGTCCGCCGGGTGCGAAATCGGCTGCGCTGCTCTGGTGCTATCACCTCCTCGAGATCGGCGCTCAGCCATGGTGATGCCGGCTCGGGGCTGGATGACGATTACGTGGTCGATGTCGGTGAAGGTAAGAGGCCGAACTTCACGGAGCAGCTTTTGGCGCGTTTAGAACAGCACGGCCTACGCCGATGCAATGCGGACGAGGACGACTTCACTGAGTTCACCGCCTCGCCAGAAGTCATCCACGAGGAAGCTCAGGCGGAGCGTGATATCGCGGAGAATAATCTCGACCCAAAGGTATTTGGCTTGTCCGCACCGGGAGATACACGGAGGGAGTATTTTTATATCTGTGTACCGTGTGAAATGCGCCTGACGAAAGTCTCAACCTTCGCCTCGACGCACAAAATGCTGGAGGACGTGCATTACCACTTTTCATCCGCCGCACACCGCAGCACGGCGTCGTGGATGGCCGACCCCGATATCGACGTCACCCTCACGAACTTACCACTTGTGGACGTTGCTGGCTACACCCGTATCTTCGTGAACGGGGTGCCTATGTTACTTCCCCGCCGTCCTGGTGGTGGAGATATGTTCTACGCCCTCCCCCACGAGCAGGAGTGGCTTAATCCCAATAACAAGATCGTACGCCGGGCGCCCCCGCCACACCACACGTTGGATTCAACCGCCAACGCGAAAGAAGAGGCGAAGGGGACGAATCACAAACCCACCGCTGCCTCTCTCTACCCCTCACTGCGGTACTCCAGCGATGCGAACTATTGGTATCGTCCTCTTACCAGCACGTACTGCCACCAAACGCGCCAGATTGTCTCAAGATTTGAGGGGAGTATTGAGCATGCACCGCATAAAACGAGAACCGCCTTCCAACAATCCATCGCTCGACGTAGGATTCGGGTAAATCATATGCCCCTTCAAGGCGGCACACCCAACCCTCTTGTAGATAGCTCAGTGATACCCACCATACCAGCCCTGTACCCCATTCTTCGACGACGCATAGCGAAAAAAGTTCTTATGCGCGCGGAAAGTTCGGCACATCCGACGTCAACCCCTGTGGAAGGCTGCCGTGTTCAATATATTCAGCCTTATCGACCATATCTTGATAGTTTTGACATTGCCGAGGACGCGCACGCCCGGACGGGCGAAATAGCCAGCTTGGATCGATTCATTGTAGAAGCTGAAGGCGTTTACCGCATCGGACTTTTATCTGAGAAGGAACGGAACCATCTTGAGCATGAACGCGATCTTCTCGATACAGAGGAAGCTGCTTTGGGCCCTGCGTCGTTATCTATGGGAGGGCAAAGTACGGAGTTTGTCAACACGGCGCCTCTTACGCAGGAAATGCTAAGCCAACTCACGCAAGGTACGTCTTTCGCGTCGAAGCGGTTGGAAAACCACAAAAAAAGTTCGATGTGTAGCTATGGTAGCGCCTCATTCGCGCAAAGCAGCCCACCCCAATCGAGAGCGGATGAATCGTTTGCCTCCGCATCATCTCAAAATTAAGACATGTCTACCCTTACGCACGCATAAAAAGAGAGAAATGTAGCCCTTCTGAGAACGTTAAACACCCCGTGCTGCTTTGGAATTACGCTTGAATGCCTTTGTGAGGATGTGTGCGTGGATGTCAGGGTATGACCCATATTGTACGTGGTTTTCTCTGTTGTTGTAATTCGACCCCAATTTTCTCAATCGAATCTCTTTGATATTTGTTGACTGGGCAGCGCCTTATTGCATTCTCACTCTTTGATCTCCTCGATTTCCTCTGTTTCCTTATCCATTATGACTTGAATACCGTGAAACTGCACGATATTTCTTGTAGTGAATCAAAGCCGTTGCATTAACTCATTAAACACAAAACTTTAGGAAGACCGGTATACTTCGAGTGCAATCTCATCGCCATCTTTAAACCCCCTTGATGACATTCCAAGGTCCTTTTAACCTCCAGGTGGCAAGAACCCCTTACCAGGTGGTTGGGACTCAGGCCTTCCGCCCGAGTGCCGCCCCCCCCTCTTGCCCAAACAACCTCAAGAAGTTCGCCGTAGGTGTGGTTGGCCTGCGCGAGCTCGCCTCCCGGCAGGTCCACTCTCCTGTTCCCAATTCCACCGCCTCCTCCTCGGGCCTCTCAGCTTTCTTATGTTGTCAGCGAAAAGGGCAGCTGCTCGTGTGTGCGTGGGAGACGTTGCAGGTAATTGGGAACTGCATCCACGGGGTCCACACCGCCGTGACACAGTGTATTGTGACCGAGAGCATCCTGATTACGCGGGTGGAGTGCGAGTCCAGTGAGGACACTCTGGAGAGTGACCATAACGTCTACGTCTGGGATGTCAAAACCTTCGCCCCGCTCTACGAGCTCCACGGGCACTCCGCCCGCATCACGAGCATGGCGGTGCACCCGTCCCATCCGAGCCTCGTGGCCACCGCGGCGCTGGATTACATGGTCTGTGTGTGGGATCTCCTCCCCAAGACGGCGAACTGCTTGTGGGATGGGGAGACGCGTGGGTTGGGGAACATCGCCCATCTGGAATGGCTCCCAAACCGGAAGACGGAGCGGCAGCTTGGGGTCTCTGCAGGTTTGCTAATCGCGGCCACGGACGTGCCGTTGAGTGTGTGGCGATGGGATGGCGAGACGCTCACGCAGATAGCGGCAACGCCGATAAATCGCAGTAGTGGGGTAACCGCTGTCTACGTCCGGGCAACCCCACACGCCTCGCAGTGCGTCGTGCATACCGGCAGCACTGATGGTTACGTCCGACGGTGGGTAATCGACGGGAATCCCGCCGACGAGACTTGCTCGATTGAAATAATCTACCAAACGAAGCTCCACCACGCTTCGATTAACCACCTGTTAGCGAACGAACGGATCAATATAAGCGGAAGCCTCTACAGCGGCGCCGCGCTTTACCACTGCCAGAAGGGTACCAAGGCAAAGTTTGAGGAGATCGGTGGCGTCAGCTCGATGTTCCTTGATGACGCCAACAAACTGGTGCTGGTGGGGGCTGTGAACGGCTTCCTTTGGGTGATCGGCTACGCCGGGTTTGAGCTTGCAGATGCGAAGGCAAAAACTAGTGAAACGACTACGCTATATCGCTTTTGCATGTGCAAAACCGCTATCAACGGAATTGTGCTCGAGTTGGGGAATGATAATACATGGAGGCAGCTGCTGACGGTCTCTTCAAATGGATATATCACTGCTTTAGACTACAAGCTCCGACATGTGCAAACGGTCTCAGTTGGGAGGGCCGCCGTCAGGGATTCTTCCTCCGATCCCTTACCGCCTGTCATGGCGGTTCCATTTTTAATTGAAAGTGCGAAAAGCGGTGGGACGCTTCTTATAGCAAATGTCAAAAATAATACCATCTCGATTATTGATCACAGCAAACCGAATTCCTCAGAATATGGTTCGATTATGCTTCCCAAGAACAGCGTCGTGACGTGCATACACTGGGATGCCACGGTGGAAAAAATGTTTATTGGGGTTCAACGGGAATCCGTACGTGCTTTCTGTCTAGATTCCGCCGACTTTAAATCAGGCATTTGGATTCAGATGAACTTATGGAAGCTTAAGTCGTACTTCCCGATATCTTTTTCAAAAGTTGTAGATAATATCATAGTGGTGTGTTTGTCTGATAATCCGAGCTCCATCGCGAAGGCGCGAGGATGGCTTGGAATTTTAGTATCCACTGATTCTGAGCGCGATAGCGATGGTTTGGTGGAGTTGAAACCGCTTGATGATTTCATCCCATTTTCGGCGACTCTTTTAGAATCCTCCGCAGCGCAGACGGGTAAGGAAAGTGCGGAGTGGTCAGCGGCGGTGGTGGTGCAAAGTACAAAAGGCCTGATTCAGGTGTTCTCCGTAGAAATGGCGGATGACTCGACTGGTTATCGAGTAATCCCAAAGATGGTGCTCTCCCCGCCAGCACCTCTTGGGTTCTCGAAGACGCTTAAAAGTGTGAAGGTGCGAGATCCTTTTTCCTGTAAACCTTTTTACGCCGCAAGCTATGAAACTCCCTCTAGTAAAGATGTCATCAACATCACTTGGGTTGAGGATTTGGTTCTATTCTGCACTAGGGTCTATACTTCATTAGGCTTCAAAAGTACCCCGCTGGAGCCTATTAAGCTGCCCAATATGCCAAATCACCCTGCGCCTAGCATCATACGAGAAGTACACTGGATCGATTCACATGAGGTGAGCATTGTAGTGCTGTACCAAGGCTCCTCGTACGCTCTTCTAGGCTCCAAGCAAGGCAGCGAGAATGATACCTCCATGCTTGCGTTGAGTTGCACAGGGGAGGTGCTGCAGTACGATGGGGAGAAGTGGAAAACGAAGGAAACAGGCATCATGATTGATGAGGCGGAGTCAAACAAAAAGGCCTGTGTGTGTGTTTCTAGTTACTCTGAAAAACGCTACATCGCATTTGGCTATTCGAACGGGTTGGTTCAGCTACTAGACGCATCAGGTATTTACGTGTTTGCGCGCCTGTGGATGGGCGCCACGCCGCTGCGTGATTTGCGTGGGGTATGGTGCTTTGAAAAGTATGTAATAGTCCAGGACGACAGCGGCGCGATTTACTCGGCTCCTTTACATAACCGTTACTTATTTGATTCTTTTGTTTAATTCGTCGGCAAAAAACAATGAATGCGATGAGCTCGGGTGTACACCACTCTTTATTCTCATCATTCTTGGCACTCGAATACGTTTTTTTTTTTTGAATTGTCAGGAAAGTATGTTTGCTGAGTGATTCGAAATTTGGCTTTACTATTAACTTTGAAAGATGTTGAATCTGAACTATGTATGATAATAGAAGTCTCGAACCAATCCTAGACTATTTTCCCCCTACTTATGTAAGAATGCAGCACCAGATTTTGGTGCTTATGACTAAGGCATTCTTCCTTTTTTCTGTGCCCCATCCGCCTGGGATACCTCCACAAGAAGTGGCTTTCACGGAATGGCCTCGACTGCATTTCTATTTCCCAATCACATTCCCTCTTTTCTCGAAATCCAGCAATTTTTCCCTAGGATTGGAAAATATTATTCGTATATCATAACACTTCATGTGTGGGCCAATGCTGTTGTATATTTGAGTTTTTAAAGAGTGAACTTCAGAAAAGCTATTTTTTTTATGTTGAAGCCATTAATTGTGTATAGACACAGGTTTGCGATCCTGTACCACTTGTCCCTCTACTTTGTTCCCAGAAGGCTAAATTTTATTGGATATGTTGCACGTATAATAATTTATAGACAAATAAACAAAGCTAAGTTTAACAGATGGTATTGAGCAAATTGAAACAATTTTTTTCTTAAGGGGTAAAAAGGAGAGCAGATCCTTAGGGTTTTATAGTGTAGATTATCGTCTGCCTTCCCTTAGAAGGGAGAGGAAACATGCACGCGCAAGTGACTTTGCGTCGAGGGGCCCTAAATATTCTTTATCATTGCCCAACTTTCATGTTCCTTTATCTGTTTGTAGACTATTCCTAAATTTATACCTTTTTTCCTCTTTCTTTTATCTCCTGTGCTCATATGTTGTATGCCTTTAGCACTGAACAATCTCACCCTCCTCAAGCGAGTGAACGAAGGATTTTCAAACCTCTGAAGAGTCTTGTGAGCTGTTTTTGTTATTGTTATTATTTACTCTAGAAAGACAAACCGATGGCGTTTCAAACATCCCAAATGATGAAAAAGGAGTTCCGCCTGCCAATGGTTCCCGGGATGTCCTGTGGTGAAGAAATGCTACGACGAAATTACCACCGTTCCCACATCGTCGGATCGGGCCTCGACTGCGCTACCACTTTCGACGCGGTACCGGCGGATATGAGCCGGGTGAACCAGCAATTCGTTTCTTCCCTTCCCATGACGAACGCGAACGACGCGGATGCGGCGCTCTCGGATGGCGCCGCCTTTGATCTCACCGGCTACGTCCTCCGGTTTTATGGCTACACCGTCGAGAGCGTGGCGGAGAGTGTGGTGGAGGTGGAGCGACTTCGAAAGGTGGTGTTGCGGTTTTACTTAGAGGACGGCACGATGAGCGTGTCGGAGCCGTCGGAAGACAACTCCGGCATCACCTTCCGCGCCAACCTCAAGCGCCACCTCGTGCCGCACCCGGATGGCACCCCGATCACCCTGGAGGATCTGAAAGTGGGCGAGCCCATCACGTTTTACGGCAAGACCTACCTCCTTTACGACGCGGACGCCTTTACGCGGGATTTTTACCGGGAAAAGGGCACCGAACAGGCCCCGGCGTTGTCCGTTCCGCTCGATCAATACGCGATGAGCCACGCCGCCAAGCGGGGGGCGCCCAATCGTCTGCAATCCATCACCGCGACGAGCCCGCTGTACAACCAGCTCACGCCCGAGCAGGTGCGCGCGACGCAGCGCTTTCTCGCGTACGACCGCCAGGTCCTTCGCTGCGATTGCACCTGGGATGACTCCGCCAGCGTCTATGGTTATAAGCATTACATGACGCTTTATTACTTCCTCGCCGACGGCAGCATCGCGGTGGCGGAGAAGAACACCCCGAACAGCGGGCGCGAGCCGTTCCCCGTCTTTTTCAGCCGTCAACGCGTGGTGAAGCCGACGGATCCGTCCGCCCGGTTCGACTCCATCGCCCTCGGCTCCGTTACGTTTAAGGAGCCGAAGAATGTGGCATACTACACCGACAAGGATATCCGGATCGGCAACGTGCTCAACCTCTACGGCCGCCATTTCCTCATCCACGACTACGACGCCTTCACTCGCGATCACCTCGCGACGACGTATGGGATCACCGAGTACGCGCCCATCCCGGGGGCGATTCCGCCCCCGTTTGAGCCCCCAGGCGCGCGCCGTCGGGAGCTCAGCGAGGATGAAAAACAAGCCAAATCGCACGCCGTCGGATCGGCGGAGCTCCGCCGGCATCGCTTTGATACCGCCTCCGTGAAGTTTCTCGTCGTGCTCGACAACGGCAAGTACGAGGATTCGATCCGGCGCTTCGTGCTCACCGTCTACCCTGCGGACGACACCATCGCGATCTTCGAACCCGTCATGCGAAACAGCGGCATCGTCGGCGGGAAGTTTCTCTCGCGGCAGAAGGTGAAACGCCCGGGGAGTGAGGAGTTTTACACCAGCGGCGACTTCTTTGTCGGCGCGCGCGTGATCATCAACGCGTTCCCGTTCATGATCCTCAAATCGGACGAGCGCTCCCTGTGCTACATGGAGAATAACGGGGAGGAGTTTTCGCACTCCGATATCAACAAAATCGTGCGCAAGATGCGGGCGATGCTGCGGAGCAAACAGAGCGGCCTCGCTGCGGCCTTCCGCCGCGCCGATGACGTTCACCAGGGCGGTCTGGAGATGTCGGTGTTTTTGTCGATTATGGCGGAGCTCCACTTAGATATGTCCGAGCAGGAGATCCTGACGATTCTTCGCTTTTTTGACAAAAATAACGAATCCTACGTCTCCTACGAGGAGGTGGCGTCACGCATTCTGCCGGAGGGTACCGTTTTAGGCGGCGACGATCGCCCCTGGAAGACGATCCATGACGAAAGCCTGAAGGAGGAAACTGCCGCTTTTGTGCACGATCCGAAAGCAGAGGCGGAAAAGCAACGCCTCGCGACGGAAACCCTCCTCGCCGCACGCGCCGCGGATGAAATAAAGGAACTATACGAACAACGCCGCCAGCTGTTTATGAAGGAGCTGCGCGCGATCACAGATTACGCCAAAGACGGTTTGATTGGCGTGGATGAGTTCAAGATGTGTATTAGGCAGAAGCTGCATATCACCTCTTTGACCAATGAGGAACTCAATGCACTGGTAGCGAAGCTTTTCACCAAGAAATATCCGCGAGTCACGTATGAGGAGTTGATGCGCCTTTTTAACGGAACCTCAACTTTGTCTCACACGCTCGCATTTATATCGGATATGAAATCAGAATAAGGGCCAAGCTGAAATCTATATACAGAAGCAAGCGCTGGGATCTAGCTTCCCCACAATGTATTTAATAGCGGGCCGTAGTGAAGGCCCTTGGGTTGCCTTTGCATATTCGTACCACTTTTGTTCACTTTTATTTTTATCGGTAAGTGGCTTTGATATGCTTAAATTTGTAAAATAAAGCTTCTCCCACCCTCTTTCAGCCATTTCTTGCCTGATAGATGTATTTTTATCGGTACGTGTATACCACCACCACAACAACAAGCATACAATATGTAATCCCATCAGGGAATGAATCTTTGGTTCATTAATAGCTTCTGCAGACAAGCGATTTGCTTTTCCCCCATTCCCTTTATAACATATATGTTTTTTTTCTTTCTGGTTTTCATTTCTATATTTCTTGATTTTATCATTCTATTTAGAATATTTCCTAACAATTCAATGAAGCTCCTTTCATGAGTTTCATGGGAGTCGAATCCATATTACACTCATTTTTTTTACGCGATTCTCTTTCCAATGGCTTAGTGATGTGCTCTATGCATATGTGGGTTCGC
Source organism: Phytomonas sp. EM1 (assembly GCA_000582765.1). Taxonomy (NCBI): domain Eukaryota; phylum Euglenozoa; class Kinetoplastea; order Trypanosomatida; family Trypanosomatidae; genus Phytomonas; species Phytomonas sp. EM1. The sequence continues at coordinate 567,349 of HF955063.1, read as the reverse complement.
TTATCCAGCAATTATAGCTTTTGTCTCTGATTCCCCCTTGTGCTTCACGTTGGGAGTCGATTCTTCCTTGAACAGTTTAAAAAAAATTATCGTGAGCGACACTACTTTGGCGAACTTGTCCTTTAGGACGAGGGTCGAGTATACTACTCAGTCGAGCTTCTGCTTTGCTGTAAAGAGCAAGGCACTAAAAGTGCGTCGGGAGGAATAGATCTAGTTGCGTTTGGCGAGCTCTTGATAACGGAGGCTATACCAAGTTGGAAAAGTGCATCAAACCTCGAAGCTGTAGTTATTCCAAAGTCAAAGATACTTCCTGCAGCTGCTTAATATTGACAAATTTCAATTCCTTCTTTCACGTTTGTTTGATTACAAAAGATTCTTACCAAGTGAATTGGGAGGGTGTACTTTAATTTCTTGCTTTTGCTTCTCTTCTTCGTTTTTTTTCCTTCATTTGTAATTCAATAAGAGATTCTCAACAACACAACAAAAACCAAAACAAGTAGTCACGAACTTGAAGTAATATTTTCTAATTTTTAGACAAATACGAAGTAGTGAATTTTTTTTTTACGCAAGGGTCCCTTTTTTTGCCCAATTTTGAATCTGAAATATATGGTTATAAATTTTTAAACTGGAAACTGCCACTTTAAATATCGATGCGTCGTTTGTTTCAGGAGAGGCTTCTGGCTAGCGCTGCCTTCTTACGGAGCTACACCGATGCCCGCACGGTCCGCGAACCCTACCCGTACGATCAGATCGTCGCCGCTGAAAACCAGGAGTACATCGAAAATCTCCTCAAATTGTACGAGAAGGATCGCGCGTCGGTGGATGTGAGTTGGCTTCCGGTGCTGGAGGCGATTCGCTCCGGGAGCGTGGAGATGCCGGTGGTGACCGCGTTCAGCCGGCCGATCGACGTCAAGACACTCTCAGAGAAGCAGCGTCTGGATAACATGCGTCTGGCGTGGATGATCAAGGAGTACGAGAGCAAGGGGCACCACGTCGCGAAGGTGGACCCCTTCAACGGCGCCTTTACCAGCTCCCGCAGTCTCAACGATCTCCACCTCGACCCCGCAGCGTTCGGATTCTCGCAGGAGGATCTTGAGCAGGTCTTCCACGTCACTTTCGGTAGCAATCAGAAGGCGACCTTCGTGAGTGGCGGCACCGCCATGACGCTCGAGCAGATCGTCAAGCAGCTGCAGCAGATGTACTGCGGCTCCATCGGCTTCGACTTCACCTCTTCCGGTCCGACCGCCCTCCGCAACTGGTTTCGACATGAGATCTTGGGCAGCCTGAAGGCCTTTTCGCTGGAGGACAAGAAGCGCATCCTCAGCGATGTGGTGAAGACGACCAAACTTGAGCGATTTTTGTACTCGAAGTACCCCATGCAAACGCGCTTCGGTTTGGAGGGCTCGGAGGCCTTGGTACTCGCCCTGAAGGCCGCGATCAACGAGGCTAGCAGCAACAGCGTGGAGCACTGTATCGTTGGGATGGCGTGGCGTGGACGCCTCAACGTGATCGCAAACGTCTGCGGAAAACCTCTTAAGGATCTGTTTTATGAGTTCATCAACGATGCCCCGCCGGATGGCGCGGACAAGGATGACATCTTCCTTAATTTCGGTTACCGCAACTCCGTGCATCTGCCGAACGGGAAGCAAATGGGAATTGAAGTGATGCCGACCTCCATCCATTCCGAGGCGGCGACCTCACTGGTGCTTGGCAAGACGCACGCGCGGCAGATGTACACGAGCGATATCGGGCAAACGCACACCATGCCCATTCTGATTCACGGCGATGCCTCTCTGAGCGGCCAGGGTGCCTGTTATGAGTTGATGGGATTGTGCAATCTAAAGAACTACAAAGTAGGCGGCACCCTCCATATTGTCATCAACAACCAAATTGGTTTCACAACCGACCCGAGGGATTCCCGCGGCAGCGCCTACTGTTCGGATATCGGTAAGATAAACCGATCCCCCATCATCCGGGTGAACGGCGACGACGCCGAGGCGTGTGTTCGCGCCGCCCGTATTGCCACTCGCTTTCGACAGCACTACCAGCGCGATGTCATTCTGGAGTTGGTTTGCTACCGCAGTTACGGGCACGACGTGCGCGATACCCCGGATTTCACCCACCCAAACATGTACAGGATGATCCAGGAACACCCGCGCCTGATTGAGATCTACTCCAAGACCCTCATTGACGAAAATCTGATCACCCCAGAGGAGTTCAACGCGGAGGTCAACGAGTACGAAAAGACGATGCAGAATGAGTTCGAGCGCGCGATCACCGCTCAGGTATTCCCAAAGACGGTCCTCCTTTTCCATCCGGAGTCGGAGAACACCTCGGAGGACCTTTCCTCGGAGAAGGTCAAGGCGGCGAAGAGCCTGCTGAATGCCCCCCCGCCGGCGATCATCACCGGGGAGAACGCCGAGCTCCTCAAGACCGTCGGCCTCCACGTCGCGACCATCCCGAGGGAGATGAAGAAAGCCCACCCGGTCGTCGAGCGCACCTTCGCGAATCGCAACAAAGGCATCCAGAACGGCGACGCCATTGAATGGTGCCAGGCGGAGCTGATGGCGCTGGGGACCTTATCGTTAAAGGGCATCCATGTCCGATTCACCGGCGAGGACGTCGAGCGGGGCACCTTCACGCAGCGCCACGCCACCATCACGGATATGCTGACGAATATGAAATACACCCCGGTCGCGACCCTTTCGCCCGATCAGGCGCCTTTTGTGATCAGCAACAGCTCCCTTTCCGAGCTCGGCGTCTGCGGTTTCGAGCTCGGCTACAACCTGGAGAACCCGAAGAGCGTCGTGATCTGGGAGGCGCAGTTCGGGGACTTCGCGAACGGCGCCCAGGTGATCTTCGACCACGTCCTCAGCGTCGTGGAGCAGCGGTGGGGGATGCGCTCGAGCCTCGTCCTCTCGTTGCCGCATGGCTACTCCGGGGCGGGGCCGGAGCACAGCTCCGCGCGCATCGAGCGCTACCTCCAACTCAGCGACGACGTCGACGCCCTCCCGAACACCTTCCGGAAGCTCCCGAGCGACCAGATGCTGGAGGCGCGTATTCGCGATCGGAACTGGCAGGTCTGCTACCCGAGCACCCCGGCGAGCTACTTCCACATGCTCCGCCGCCAGGGGCTGCGCGACTTCGCGAAGCCGCTCGTCTTCTTCTTCTCCAAGGCCCGTCTCCGCGCGCCGAATCTCTCGCGGCTGGAGGATCTCGCGGGGGATACCACCTTCCGCGCGGTGCTCGACACCGGCGCCGCGAAGACGAAGCCGCGCAAGCTGCTCTTCTGCTCCGGGCAGATCGAGAGCATCGTCGCGGAGGCCCGCGCGGCGATCCAGGCGAAGGAGCCCCACAAACACGACGACCTCATCCTCATCACTCTCGAGCAGCTCGCGCCCTTCCCGTGGGAGCAGGTGGCGGATGTGATCGAGAAGTATGTGGCGCTGAACCCTGAGGTGGAGTTGGTGTGGCTGCAAGAGGAGCCGAAGAATATGGGGATGTGGTCCTTCATGCGGCCGCGGATGAACTCCCTTATGCGGCACCTCGGTGTCCGACAGCCGCGGATTACGTACATCGGGCGAGAAAACTCGGCCTCGCCGGCCACCGGCTACGGCTCCATCCACGTCGAGGAGGAGCGCCAGATCATCCATGAATGCTTCGCCTAGGACGACGACGAAGACAAAAAAAAAGTGAACAACCGTGAGCAAATCCCAATTAATTAAAACGACTCATAAAGATACATTACAACAAACACACAAAAAGGTGAGTAGGGGCAATAGTATAAAATAAAAAAAACAATTACTTTTAAAGTATTTTTTTGATGCTTTTTTTCCTTTTTTGTTCTCTTGAGATAGCGCATATCGCCAGCTAGGAATTTATAACTGTTTTGCATCCTATCCCTGAATTATTACCGCAGCATTTTTTTGGGGCGTTAATATATATATTATCTCTATATATATATTGGTATGTAGCTTTTTTTTCTGTGTGCGTCTGTGTGTGTTATTGTGATTGCCGTTGCGCTGCCCTGGACTCTGTTTTTTTCATAACGAAGAGTCTCATTGTTTTACTTTTCACATAGTGGATGATATTAAGACTCACTATATCAAGGGGAGTACACCATAGGAATTATACATCTCAATCACCACTCTTTTTAAAGGTGAAAAAGTGAGGTACAAATTAGCATTTCTCCCGTTATGAAAATCAATAAACATGTTTATTCACATTATTGGATATCTTATGTGTATGTATGTCTTTTTTCCTGCTTCTTAAAAGTGTGTGGTAGGCTTGAGGAGATGATAAAATTGTCGGACTAAAAAAAATGTCTTAACCTACTTAGCTGACAGGTATTGATTTATATTGATAAACATGTTGAGTTTGGCATACGAATGCCTGAGGAAAGAAGTTTTTAGATAAAACGGGCTTGTTTTTGACAAAAAAGATTTTATTTGTTGTTCCCTATTTTTGCTTCGGCGCGCCAAATGGTAAATGAAGCAGCGACAATAAAATATTTGCCTTCTTTATTCTAGCCTTTGTGAAATCAGTTCTATAACCTTAAGGACAGTTTCATCAATGAAAATAGATTAGACTATTTTACTATTTTTTTTAGCTTAGGAATGCATAATGCTGATCGCTCACTATGGGTAGAAGATCGCTACGCTTTGCGCTGCCGGGGCTGTGGTGAAAAGTTCACTCTCTTCCGTCGCCGTCATCATTGTCGACTTTGTGGACAAGTATTCTGCTCCACCTGTCTATTCCAGCTCATTTCCCGCGATTCAATACAACCACGGAGTTTGGCGGTATCATTTTCAAATTCCTTTAGTGCTAACCTCAACGCTTTGGAAGACCAAGAGCGACAGCATCAACTGCCAGAGAGAGTATGCAGACGATGCGCCTCCGGGGCGATGCAACATCAGCGCAATACAGGGGAATCAAACTCAGAGCATCACCTTCAGCAATCCCAAAATGCGGAGGAGTGTAAACAGGGGGGCTTCTCTCCACCCTCAATAGGCTCTCTTGTAGTGAAGACTCCTGGATCTGTGCACGTCGCTCCGGAACCCTTGCAGTGTACACCGCAGGAGGTAATGCGGGTGGGCAGCCGGTCATTGAGTGCTCGACGCGAATGCCTTGATGATTCTCTTGAACGTGCGTGGCGGGAAGACGTGGAAATGTGCCCGACAAATCCCCAACTACATAACCCATCCCCCATGGCATTCCTGTCACACCCAGAGACTGACGAGGAAAAGTCTATTTCATACGCAATGGCTCGACTGCCATCACGCTATCAGAATAGTTTACAGAAATGGCTTGAGGAGCAATTAAACGATGCGAACCTCTCCGCATTGACAACTGAGACGGACCCTCTCCTGCTATCCTCACCGCAGGGGGGTTATTGTAGCCTCACTGGAGACCCCATCGTCATACCCACGTGGAATGGGAGGGATGTGTTCGATCTTACCATATCCTTCGCGGAGCCCCTTTTGCTTTCGACGGGCTACCCTTCAGCAGCGAAGGGAATGATCGCGAATATGCCGAAAAATTCGCCTTGTATGCCGAAGGAGGGCGGCACCCTGCATCACTTCTTGGAAAGCCCCGATACGCAGGAATGGTTTGCCATGCATTGGCTGAGGCGCGTACTGAACAGCCCCACGTTCATCGAGATCATGGAGCAGTCCGTTGGAGGGGGCATCCCAGGTGAAAGTGATGGAGAGAGCGGAGATGGCAACAAACTATCCAATCTAGTCTTATGGAGTACGCCTTGGCTGCAGGCGATCTACGCTACCACGGCGCGAGTGCTTGCCAAAACAACAGTGACGTTAGGCGGGCACATTCACAATCACGTTGAGATCGTGACGTTGAATTCGCATGTGGACGAAACAAAGACGAACGCAAAGGTTGATTGGGAGAGCCCCTACCAGATTGATATAGTTTCTGGTGTTGCATTTAAGCGCTCCCTCACCTCAAAGCGAATGCCGTCTTATTGGGAAAACCCTCGAATTCTTTTCCTCGGGGGTCGTGTTTCTTACAAAATGCAATCATTGAGCTTCAGTGAGTATGTGGACTCCTACCAAGGTCATCTGGACAAGCTCTTCCACCGTATTCTGGTATGGGCACCCCAGGTGATTGTGGTAGAGGGCGGCATGCATCATTACCTGCAGACCTGCGTTGCCAACACGGGCACGATGAGTTTGGTGCTCAATGTGGGCTCCTCGCTACTAACGCGGCTGGCCTCTTGCTGTGGGGCGACGGTGGTATACGATTTGCATTACATTACGGTATCAGATCTGCGCGATGAGAAGACGCCGTTGGGGACGTGCGGCATCTTTCGCGTGGTGGAGGTGAGTAAGGCGGAGCCACCGTTGTGTGTTTTTGAGCAGCTGCCCACGTCGATGTTTTCGACCGTGGTGCTACGAGGAACCCATCCAAACGCCACCGTGGGGCTGAAGTACCATCAGATCAAAGCATGGCTGCTGGAGAGCCTTGCCACAGCTTACCACGTGTTGTTGCAGGGCTGCAGCCTCTGGGATTTGGGGATGGCAGTCCAGAAAACAAACAACGCTTCGGGCGTGTCTTTTGATCCGTGCACACGAAGCATAAAGTTTGCCGATCTTCAGAGCGTGCACTATTTCTTACAGCCCCAGCAGCGATGTGCTGCACTTTCGATGAACTACGGCATCCACTTCGGGGATGATGTGGTTCGTTTGTTTCACGACAAGGCGAGGAGCGCCGATGCACATGATCGTCTGCGTGACCAGATCAGCGTTCAGTACATCGCGCTAGATACGCTGCGCTCCGAACCGCTAGCCACGTTAACCGCCGGTGGGTATCAAAGTGAGCCTAATTCCGAGTTTCCCACGAGTGGTGATATTCAGGCGTCCGCGTCGGCAAGAGGCAGCCGTGCGCGAAATCACGACACTTACGCATTTTACCAAAAGGACAAGGACCAGACGGTGTTGGGGTTTTTAGTTAAACATTCGAAGGGGCGGCTGAGGTCTCGTGTGATGATATGTCATGCAGAGCATCAAATTATAGTCTCGAAGTGCAACGCGCCAGAGGCCTTTCAGGGAGCGAAGTCGTCGGAGGACGAGTCTCTACAAGCTTTTCTGGAGATTCAGAGCAAATCCCTTGCGTTTAGGCTTGTGTGTGAAGAAAAGGATTCTTTATCCAGACCCATTTGGGATATGGTCAGCTACTTCGTGAGGCCGCCGGGCTGCTACATCAACTGCCCTTTTTGTAGCAACCTGGTGCGCGAATCGGAGCAGGATCAGCCGCCAGTGGAGCTGCATTTTCTGTCGCAGCACGCGCTGAATCTGTCGATGGGCTCTTTTTTCGAGCTTCTGTTTAATGCACACACCTCCCTGCATCACGTACCTTGCTCACGGTCGATGAATAAGGAATTTGCGGTTTGCTTCGTCTGCTACCTGCCCGCATCCCGCCCTGTGGTGTTGATCCGATTGGATGTTAAGCCGCTGAGGGTGTATCGCTTGCGCCCCCCATGCTGCGCTCTTGAATGGGAACCCGCTGCAACGGTGGTGGGAGCAGCACCAAATACAACTCTGCCATCCTCCCCATTGCTGGAGAATGAAGAAGGTGATGTGATGTTGGAGCGTCGCGAGTTGTATTCCGATCTTACCGCGCTTCAGTCCGCACTTTCTCGTGCTCTTGACGAGGTTGCGGTCCCAACCCCACAAGGGGTTGCATCGAACGACACGCCGATTCCCGATTCCAACAGCCCAGCACTCGCGGTGGCGGTCGTTCCCCGCTCCCTTCCCTCCAGCTATCGCCTTCCCTTGGCCTCTTCGCTCTGCGGCGAGGCCTCCCAGCCCACCCACCCCACCCTTCTCCAACGCGTCGAGGAGCTCATCCAAACCACCGCGCAGCTCACCACCGTCGCCGCGATCAACGACCTCCGCTGGGGTGCCCTTCGCTTTCTGGTGAGGGACGTGAAGGAGTGGGGCCGGCGGCACGCCGCGGGGGAGGGAGCGCCATACCCGCCAAAGGAAGGCGAGCCGGAGGGCGCGCCACGGAAGTCCGGCGCGAACGGCAAACCTCCCTTTCTCTCCTTCCTCGCGAGCGTTGAAAACCACCGGTGGTGGTTTAGTCCGGTCGACCAATTAGCCCTCCGGGCGGACGAGCCCACGAGCTTTCTGAGCGTGGCGCTCACACGGCTGTATGGGGTGGGCGCCACGGGAACCAACGCCTTCGCCTTCGGCAACTCCGAAAAGGGGGAATCATCCCCGCCACCCGAACCCCTGCAGCGGCCGGCTGGGGCATTCGCGGAATGCCCCTCACCCCCACCCCCTGACGCGATTACTCTGGCGACCTCGGTTGGGATCGACACGGAGCTGGGGAAAGGTTTGGAGGAGGGCGCCGGCGCTGCTGCCACGAAGAGCAGCCAAGGCACGACGGACTCTGCACCCGGCGAGGCGGTTGAGGGCCCGGTTTGCTTCCCGAAAACCGCGGACGAGGCCTATCACATCCTGATAGAGGCCTGCAAGAGGGAAAAACGCCCGGGGCTTACCAGCCACACCACCCGGCGCAGTATCACCCTCCGTGGGTTGGCCTCACCGTCTGGCGAGCTAATTGGATCGGTCACGGTCGACGTCTTCTTCCCCGAACCTTTTGCAGCGCTGCAGTACATGTTTTTCCAAAGCGCTCCCGAAAAATCGCTGTTGCGGTCCCTTGCGCGGTGCAGTGTGGAGTGCATGCAAGGGGGCAAGTCGAGCGCGAAGTTCTATCGCACCTGGGATGGGCTTCTGCTCAAGCGGATCAAGTGGATGGAGATGAAGCACTTCCTGCTGACGTGGGGTCCTGAGTACTTTCGCCACATGGCGCGCTGCTTCGCCTGCCAGTCTTCCGAGAACGCCAAGACCGGGGAGGAAGGGTCGTCAGAACAGCCTCCGAATGCCGCCGGTGTCCTCCTGGCAAAGGCGTTGGGACTTTACGCGATTCAAATCACTCGTAGGAGTAGCTGCCAAGAGGGCAGCTGCACGAGCACGGTGGGAGAAACCCAATACTATGTGCTTATGGAAAACCTCACTTTACGCACGGGTGTACACGTTGATCTTGCGTTTGACCTGAAAGGAAGTCAACGCAATCGAACCGCGCCGGAGGGTTCAAGCGTGAAACTGGATGGTGATCTGGTCGATCAGATTCGACGTGGGCATTTCTTATTTTGCTCGAGTGCGCAAAAGCACTTGATGATGAAAAGCCTATGCCGAGATACCCAGCTTCTGAGCAGCTCTGGCATCATGGACTACTCCCTCCTGGTGGCTCTTGACTCGTCGCGGGGAGAGATCCTGCTCGGGCTCATAGATTTTTTGCACCCATACACAGGTGCCAAGTTACTGGAATCAAGGGTCAAGTCAGGCATCGACACGGTGCTGGGGTATACCGGAAGAGATCCAACCATTATCGGACCGCCAGACTATAAAGAGCGTTTCCTGAGGTTCATAAACGTCTACTTCTGCGGGATTCCAGATAAGCGCTTTCCACTCATAGAAGAGGTCGTCCATGATGATGCGCAAAGGGCGATCCGTGGCACCGAAACGGCAAAAGACTCGAAGCGGTGAAAAAGGGCTTCCATGCTTTTTTTCCCTCACCAGGGGGTAAGGGACTCCCTGACAAGCGCTTTTGCACAAGTGATTTATCGATGTATTACTATTCGCGTATTGAATTGCGTAAGGGATTTCTCATCTTCTACTCTGTTTTATGCGGCCATATCAAGCATCGCCGTTCTTCGCTTCCCTCTTTGGGCTAACACAACGTAAGGACACTGGCGTGGCACCTGTGACCTCACGCTCGTGTAAAGTGAAACTGATCTGGAGATCTCTTTTCTCTCTTTTTCTTTTGTCTTTTCTGGACGTCGTGAGAAAATTTACTCGTTTGTTCTGAATAGCGAAGCCAGATTGTTCAATGATGTCCACGTCCTCGGACCACCGAGTCCTTAGCGATGTCAAGAATCATAGCTTCCCCCTGCCACCCAGGATCAATTTGATGCAGAATCGCTACCCGTTTTGCATTGTGTGGACGTCGATCCCAATCATCTCCTGGATTTTCCCTTTCATTGGGCATGTCGGTATCTGCGACAGCGAAGGAAGGATTTACGATTTTCAGGGTACCTGTCATATCGTCACGGATCGCATGCTTTTTGGATATCCGTTGAAGTACTGGGATATCTCACACATCTACGTACCGTCTTTCTATAATCGCCCGAAGGATTCCGTTAACTTTGATGACGACAAAATTCAAGACGAAATCAACGCTTACGACGCTGCCATTAGCCTCACCAAAGGTCACTTTTGCCTTGCGGAGCATTACAACTTCTTCACCAATAACTGTCACTCTTTCGTGGCAGCTTGCCTTAACCGACAGACAATTCGCCCTCAGAGGGAAAACATGCTCACGATATGTCTTGGAATAGCTTTGCACAGTAAGTATACTTCTTGGTCTGCGTGTGCTGCAGTATATGCACCTCTTATTATTTTAGTGGTGCTTCTTGCCGTTTTTCTAATTGTTGCTTATTCCGCATAGCGAGGGTGATGATTATTTACCTAATATTACTATTCTTTTTACTTTCATTAGGAGTTCAGTTGCTGGTCTTTTGCACTTCATAATTCTTATCATAAGAATTGTGTGGGACTTTTTATATAAATTGTCATTAAGCAAAAAGGAAATTGGAATTTGGTAACTGGAGGAAATCATCAAGGGAAAAACACGTAGTCTCCCGAATCTGTAACTTTTTGCTACTCTCAAGGAAAAAATACTGGTTGAATTGAACTCTGGGTTTACGATATCATTTTTTCACCTACCAATTTGTACTCCATCACTATATGTACTTCTTTGCCTTTGCGTATCCCCTCAGAAGAGGGAGTGTGCCCGGTTGTAATTAGAGGACGAAAGGAAGCTTGCAAAAGTGAAAAAATAAGAAATATGCATGGGTACGATACCCTTTTGAGGGACAGTGAGGATCTATTTCCGAACACGATGACTCCGGGCGAAGCTTCGTTGGATTCCGATACAGTAATCCCACGCTTCGAACTCTCATCGCTATGGATCGAAAAATTATCGAGTCTAGGGGAGCTGCAGATTATCTCTATGGACTGTCAGCGTGGAGTGATGGCAATTCTCCTTGGGGATGGTGTGCTAGTGGCGCACAATATCAACGACGATCTGAGACTGTTCTCGGTGACGGTGAAAAACCCGTACAAAGTATTTGTCGACCCCACCGGCAGCTTCGTCATGGCAGCGTCGCTTGATGGGGAAGTTTACTTGTTTGATGCGAAAGATGCCCGTACAACAGCACATGTCCCGCTTTCGGTGCTAGCTCACAACACAGCGCGATCGCAAAGCGTCTGTGTGGGGGAGTGCGTGTGTTGGTGCCTGGCGCCAACCAGCGACGCGGATTACGCGGGCGGGCGCCACCCAAAGCACTGCTGCATCGTCGGCTCCAAATACGGAGGCGCTCTTGTGGAAGTTTTCTTTGAATCGGGCCCGTCAAGCAGTCTTAAAATGTACTGTGGGAGGACCCTTCAACTACCTAACTTCTTTCCGCCTCAGATGCCTGTGGCGTCGGTGGTGGTGGTCCCTTCTCGTACCGAATGCCTTCTGTGGGCCTCCTCGCCCACCCAACTCTTCCGGAGCTGCGTGAAGGGAAAGACCCCTACGGAGGTCTTTTCCGCGCTCGCGACGGGGCCGGCCGCCTTTGCGGTTGAGGAGCCTCCTCATTACGGCTCAGTGGACCCCCGAAGCGGCGCCCTTGCCGTCTTCCGCGCCGACGCGAAACACCCCGCAAACGCCTTTGTGTGGACCTCCGCGGCCGGCGTCGTGCACGGCCTGCTCCACCAAACCAATGGCAGCGATGCCTTCACCCCGGCGCCGGCTGCCTCGACGCAGAAGAAATCGGACCCCAACGGCTGCGCCTACGAGGATTTGATCCCCATCGACGAGATGATCCGGGTGGACGTCCAGTCCTACCTTGCCACGGCGATGGACTCCACTAACGTGCGCTTTCCCGGCGAGCTTCCCTGGATGGTGGTGCCCACGGCCTTCCACCTGATTTTGCTGTACAGCCACCGCTGCCTCGTGGTGAACCACCCGCCTGGGCTGCCCTGGAGAGGCCACTCGTCGGCGATGTCGGTGGATCACCCCATCTCGCTCGACGAGCTGATTGCGCGCGTGCGCTTTGATCCTTTTCGCGGAATGAAGCATATGGAGCCGCTCTGCGGGGTCGTCCGGGATGTGGGCGAGAGGAAACTCTACGTCTTCAGCGAGTGCCGCCTGTGGGAGCTCCAGTTCGAGCAGGAGCATCGGCAGCAGTGGCGTCTGTTCCTCGACCGAGCCCTCCGGCCGGATTTGGCCGTATCGCTGCGCCACCGAATGTTCAACGCCGCCTATAAGCTTTCCTGCTTCAACCCCGCGCAGCGCGACGTCGTGTTATTGCTCCATGGGCATTTCGTCTACCAACAGGGCCAGCGCGTGAACGAGGAGATCGCCGCCGCCTTGTGGGCGAAGTGTGATTTGGTCGAGACGATTTACAACTTTTTGGTCTCCCAACGACGTGAAACGGTGCTCCATTTGTACGTTTTGAAGCGCTATGAGTTCCTTGTCAAGCTCATCGAGCAGGAGAACCTCTCGCAGAAAGAGCAGCAAGAACTGTTGGCGCAATTGGGCTGCTTCGTCCTTATCGTTTTGCAACAAAAGCTTAGTGCACCGCATGGCAGTGAAACGGATGTCCCAATTGCGGAGGATGTGAGTCGATTTCTGCAATACACCGCACGCCACTGCCCGCGACTGTTTAAGGAGGAAGGTTTCTACCGCACTCTTCTGCGACTGCTGGAGGAGCAGGGACCGATAAAAAATGCCTTGGAGCTCGCGAAACTCTCCAACCACCCACAATACGCCGTCGCCTATCATGTCCATCATGGGAACTACCGAGAAGCGATTGAGGGTTTGACGGCGAGCACCATCTCGGGGAAATCCGATATGGCGGAGGAGTGGTACGAGTACTCTCCCGTGTTGATCCAGCACTTTCCGGTCGCCCTCATTGCTGGTATCCTGCGGGTAACCGCGAAGGAGGTCCAGAGTCGGCGCCCGCCAACGCTTCGGATGGAGCGCCTCCTACCGGCCTTTGCTCGGTATACCTCTCCAGAAATGAATGAAGACCCTTCCAATACGGAGAACCAGGTTATTGTTCTACTTGAGCAATGCATCTATCACTTTCACTCTACTTCCAAGATGATCCACCACTACTACCTCTCGCTTCTGTGCGAACAAGATACGGAGCGCCTGCTGGAGTTCCTCGAAGAGGCCCTATTCTACGACACTGAATACGCCATCCGGTGCTGTTTGCAGCACAAGCATTTTGAGGCATGTTTTCTTTTGTACAAGCGACTCCACCTGTACGAGGACGCCATTCGCATTGCGTTGGAAACCTCAGAGCCGGAGCAACCGGATGGGCATTGGCCTGCGTTAACTCGCGTGAAGGACATGTTGAAAGGGATCCAAAACGAGCTCGATGCCGAAACGCGGAAGCGCCTGTGGTCACTAACGGCACTGCTAGCGAGCAAAAAATGCGATCCGAAGGTCACACTCGCGTTTGTTGACGACTCCAATGGCGTTCTCCAGCTTGAAGACGTCATCGGCAGCATCAGCGATCTGGATTCCGTACGCGAGCTTAAAGAGATGATCTGCCGCTATCTCGACCAGTACTCGATCGACATCGCGGAGATGAATCAGGAAGAAGAGAAGACGTACCGTGCCATCGAGAGCGTACAGCAGGAACTAAGAGAGCTGCAATACAAATACAGCTACGTGACCGTGAAGCAGCGCTGTATCTTATGTCGGAAAAATCTGCTGCAGAGCTCCGAGCCGTACTTGATTTATCCTAATTGCAACCACGCTGTGCACGAAAAATGTGCTGTGGAGCGGCTCGAGCAGCTGGGCGGTACGGAGGCCTTCCTCATGGATGAAGGCGTCGTGCCACACATCCTAGAAAGCGTCCACAACCTGGAGGCGTTGGCGAAGGCCGATTGCGTCATTTGCGGCGAAGCAGCCATTGTTGAAATTGATATTCCAATTTGTGAAAAAGACCCATCCTGGGCTCTGTGAAATTTGCATTTTCTCTTTCTTTTTAAAAAAAACACCTGATACGTACGAACCTTAACGGACGTTACCTACAAATATTCCCCTTTCCTCCCTTTACGAATTGTACTTCATCATTTTTCCCTTCCCTACCCAGAGAGGGCGTCTTTCTTTCCAATCATCTCACTTTCGACGGGCCCGTCTTCCCTCCCAGCGCCAAAACGCCACCGCGGCGAGGCGGATGTGGTAGTAATTTGTAGCCGCCCGTGCGAGGTCGCGCCGCGCCGCGCCGCCCCCGCGGATGCCGCGCACGATGCCCTGGAAAAACGACCCGAGCGAAGTCGACAGCCGAAACGGCGCGCGGCCGGTTTTGGGAAGAGGGAGAGCAACGGCCCGGTTGGGTTTTCGCGAGACTGCGGATGGGGGGCCGTGGGGCTTTCTAGCCACGTCGCGCGCTCGCTCTGTGCGGGGGCCTCCCCCACGCGCTGCCGTCGTTTTCTTCATAGCCCCCTCGTTTCCCTTTCCCCCCTTGGTCTTTGGGATGGTCTCATTTTTGTACAACAACTCACGAATCACCTGCGCATCTTCTTCGTCTATCGCCTGGGAGTTGATTGCTGGGCCGCTAGAATTCGAAAGCGTCGTATCGTGGCCTAGTAGCACGCTTCGGTTAGAAGAGAGGTCCACCCCCAGATGGTTCCGCCACCACGACTCCTGCACCTCCCGCATGACCTGCTGAATGCCCACATCTAGCGCAAAATCAGAGATACCAGCGCTTTCGTCATTCGGGCCGGCATGGGGAGTTGCCTCGCCCTCACATTCATCGACGACCAGCACGCATTCTTGCGAAGTAGGTGTCTCATTGCCCGGGTTTAGGTTTTCATCGGTACCGGTAGCTTTTGGGGGTCGAGAAATGGAAGTGGGGACGAATAAATCCGGTGATTTGTTCGATTCCCTTGTGGGCGTCACCGCTCGAATGGCCTCCGGGAGTACGGTTGCTGCGACAAGCGGCCTATTGGTGACTTCAGGTTCACGAAAGCTCCAATATCCAGACATTACGAAATGAATACACGCATAACTGTGCAGAGGAAAAGAAAACAATAATAAAAGACCGCTTTTCAAGCTAAAATTATAGACACGATAGAAATTCTAAGTCGTCTAAGTTCTCTTCGATTCAGAAAAGAAAACAACCTATGGGGAGAAAAATTGTTGCGAAACAGGAAAAACCAATCACTTGCCACCATATTTTAGTTTTATACGAGCGAACGTATCAAGCGGAGAGGGGTTGATAGTCATTGAACATCGGCTCTTTTATCCTAATAACCTTTCCCGATTATAAGTTGTATCCGTGAATTCAACATAAAAATATTTTTACCAAATCAATATGTGATAAAAAAAGTCGCTATGAAGCACTTCCATTAGACCTTCGAAAGTTGTGATGAATTAGCACAACTACAAGTAATCATAAGATTGAAATCTGATTTT
>HF955063.1:465711-484782 GCA_000582765.1 Phytomonas sp. EM1 | reverse complement strand
GGCGGCTTAGGGAGTGAAATTTTTTTGTACGAGAAGGAAGAAGACGATGCCTTTGTGCTAACAAGAAGAAAAGGAAAAATTATATAAAGTTTGCAAAATGAGGTTTAGAACTGAGTTTCATTTCATAGCTACAAGGAACTGTAGCACATATAGTGAAAAAACGCCCCGCACATCTAAAAATTTTCTAATTACTAATATTATTGTTAATACTAAAACACCAGGCTTTAGAGAGAAGCATTCAGACATTTCATCCTCATTATTCCCTCACTTATTTCGACCCCAGTGCTTACTCTCCAAAACAGTATCTGATTCAACAGTTGAGGAGAATGTGGGTGCATTTGACTTTTTTGGCCTCTATTTTCATTTTCATTTTTTTGTCTGCATCTTTTCCGTCCCCCTTATACATAGAAAGGAGAGAATTTTAGAAATTCAAACGTTAAGTAGCACTCTCATACTTTTCGATGATCTCGTGAGATGGCCAAACGCGCACCATTCCATCCTCTGCGCCGGTTGCATATGAATTCCCATCTGGGGCCCAGCGTATATGAAAGATTGGGCCGTGGTGTCCACGATTAGATTCTAACTCTGTTCCATCAATAGTAAACTCTTTTGCCTTCAATTTAGACCCTGCCGCTACATTTTGCCCATTAGGTGAAAGTGAGGCACACTCCACACCTTCGCTAGTGGTGAAACTATTCTTGATTTCCAGGGAGGTGGTATCAATAAAGCTGATACTCTTCTCATGGGCAGCAACTATGGAGTGGCGATGGGTATACTCCAGGAAGTTTAGGCGAGGAATCTCAAGGCGTAAGTACGGAGCTGAGACATCACGTAAATCCCATTTTAGAATAGTGTTTTCACACGACGTCACCATGGTGTTGGGATCGATGAAATAAGTAGCTTTGACATTAGTAGCATCCGGCTCTCCAAAAGAAACCGGCTCCGCATCGTACTTGTTTGAATCGTATATACGAATTACTCCATCAAAGCATCCAGTGGCAATTTTGTTCTCCATCCAATCGCAAGACTTGATGTATTTAGGATGATTCCAGGAGTGCAACTTATGCCCGTTAACTGCATCCCAAACCATGGCGGAGTAATCACCACTACCAGTGACTAGACGTGTAGCAGGATTATTGAATGCAGAACAAAACACTGCACCTTTGTGTCCCTCAAACGTCCCTACCCAGTCACCAGTTTGCCCATTACGAAGCATAGGCTTTGCATCATGGCATGAAGTTACAAACCAAAAAGTACCATTGATGATTTCACTGTAATTTATGTGACAGACAGGACGTGTATGGCCAGAACAAAGCTTTACTTTTGTAATATCGGACATATTATTATTATTGTTGCTCTCAGCTGCAGCAGGTGCGGCCGCAGGTCTGCTTGTCGGTGCAGTGTACTTTGTGCTCATGACTGAAAACACCACAGTTGAGGTAAAGTTTAAATGATGAACTAGTTTTGACAGAAATACTTGCTTCAACAAAAACACTAGTAGAGGATACGCAATACATACTTTCTTAAAATTTTGGGATACCTAAATACAGGTCAATAGTCAACTTACAACAAGTGAGCCCACTCACAGGTCCATATTTTGTATGGATCTCAGAGTTATTAATACAATTAAAAAGTTAGAAATACTTAGAATATTCGATAAAATATCATTTCAAAGTATTATGTCACCTTTTCTCTCAAGAGTAGATAAATAGGGAAATATTTGCATCATTGAAAACATTAAAAGTACGATTACATGATGCCTTTTATCTACACACATTACTCATATCTTCATTAATATTCTATCAAATAGTTATTTTTCCACAATTCAGATAGATCTTTATCTGAGGATGTTATTTGCTTTATGGCTTACTCTCGTGTACGTTGGCGAGGGACAGCACGAAGAACATCATCAACACGCAAAATCATTTCAGCTGCCTCAGATGCATATGCAACAACAGAGCTTTTTACCTTGTAGGATTCAGTAATGCCAAGCTCTTTAACGTCAGCAATATCGCCCTTTATGACATCGATTCCGTAAGTGCGATCACCTTTATAGTGAGCAGCCTGCAGACGTGTCACCAGATCATTGCTGTCAAGGCCGGCGTTGTCTGCAATAATTGAGGGAATGGTTCGAAGAGCAGTGGCAAATGCCAGCATTGCCAATTGTTTCTTCCCAGGAACCAATTTTGCCTTGTCCTCAACTGACTGTGCCATTAAAAACTCAGAACAACCCGCACCGAGGACAGTACGCGTCTCCTTAATAGTCTCAGAAATTACGCATAGAGCATCATGAATGGATCTCTCAGCCTCGTCCAAGATGTGACGCGACGTACCTCGAAGAACAATAGTACACGCCTCACCCTTCGGTAGGCCAGAAAAACGGATCACTGTCCCCTCACCAATCATGAATTCGTCAATGCGCTGAGCAAAACCATATTGAACGTTAGCTGTTTCGTCAAAAGTTGAAACAACATCAGCACCAAGAGCCTTCGCAAGGCGCTCAATTCCATCAAAGTCTGCATGCTCAATGGCCATGATCCCATGCTGTGCAAAAATTTCTTCCGGATAGTTGTAAATAAGCTGACGGTTTATAAAGCAATTAATGTCGTGTTTTATGATCTTCATGCACTTATCCTTCATTTTAGCTTTCTCTGAAGCTTCAACCTCGGCCAGCTCAGCAACGCTTTCAACAGCAACCTTTGCGCCAAATATTTTGATCTTATCTGTATCCATGGGAGTATTAGCGACAAGAATTTTGGCGTTCTCAAGATAGCGAGGCTGTCCAATTCCGATTTTTTTGTCCAAAAGAAATCCAGGCTCCAAATAGCTGTCACGCAACGTACCACCAAGTTTTTTCATAATATTAATCATCTCAAGGTTACCACTCCCCTTAAGGCGAAGAACAGCATCGACGCAAAGCTTGGCAAAATGCTCCGATTCCACAGTAATAATTTTAGAGCTTAGCGTAGTCTTAGCAATTCGAATAAGATCTTCATAAAAAAGTTCTTTATTGTTACCATGGTCCTCCGTGGAAGCAACGAGAGCTTCTTGGGCGGCTATGCTTGCCATGCGATAACCATCAATAATTGTTTGTGGATGAATAGATTGATCTAGAAGTTTCTCAGCGTTACGAAGGAGCTCACCTGCTAAAACAGTAACACTAGTAGTTCCATCACCGACCTCATCGTCTTGGGTATTACTCATATCAATTAGAATCTTTGCAGCTGGATTGTCCATAATCAACGACTTGAGAATAGTAGCACCATCATTAGTTACCCTAACACTTTGAGTTCGATCCATTCCTTGTAGAATTTTGTCCATCCCCTTAGGTCCCAAAGTTGTTTTGACAATATCTGCCACGGAAATAGCACCCATAATGTTCATCAAGCGTGCCCGCTCGCCTTTTTCCTCAGAGGCACCATCTCGTAAAACTTGGGAAGCTTGATTAGAAAAGAACATGATTAATAAGAAAAAAAGTAAGCTTCACTAAGAGAAAAGAAGAAAAAAAATATAAAGAGAAAAAATGATGTTTATTTTATGAGTCACACATTTTACCCATTAAGCTATTTCTTCTTTAAGATCTTTTCTATATTAAGCCAACAAAAAATAAATTTCACTAAATAAAATCATGCAAATCATCTTAATTTATAGGCATAAGCACAGATGAGAATAATCAGTTCACTCTAAATGTAAAATAATATTTGCCTTATTTATTTCAAAATTTTCACTCACCGTTTCTTCAATTAAGTATTGAAGAGAATGCTTGACAGAAGAGTAGTTTTCGGTATTCTTTAATTTAGCATCGACAAGGCAAACTAACAATCCATGAGGAGACGTGGAATGAATCCACAATTTAGGTAAAGATACATCAGATAAAAGAGAAGTTGCATAAATCCTTTGTCGTAGCACTTCACAAAAGTTTTGATGCGAATCATGACCTGACAATAATAATATTTTTCCGGTGTCTATAAGCAACGGAATAGCAGAAATAAAAATAAATATTGCACTAAATATACTGCAAATAGGGTCTGCTATCCAAATATTAAATAAATGAACGAAAATACTTGAAGCAATAACGCTGACACTACCGAGTAAATCTGCCAAAATATGCAAAAATACACTTCGCATATTGCAGTCCACTTGTTTACTACAACAAGAGTCCGAGTCGTGCGAGTGTGAATGCGCATGGAAATCATGGAAAAAAATAACACCGATTATGTTAACAAGGAGTCCGATTATTGAAAAAGAAAACATGTGTGATGCGTTGATTTCTGGAGGATCAATAAAACGTTGAATAGATTCGATCATTACATGAGTTGAAATAAGTAAAAGTAGGATACCATTTATAAATCCTCCCAAAACTTCATACCGTGAATACCCAAACGAATGTGTTTTCGCATCGGGTGGCCATGATGAGGCATAAGCTGTAAGAAATCCTACAGCAATAGACATAGAATCAATCAACATATGAAAAGCATCCGAAATTAGTCCTAACGAGTTAACAGATGTACCATAAGCCAGTTCAAGAAACATGACCAGTATTGTCAGTAGGAAAAAAAGAAAAATTTTTTGCTTCCTTTTGTCTTCTCGGAGCTCATTAAAAAGTTTATTATTTAAACTATATTTATTCAATATAGATTTTGCATTTTCAAATAAAGGTAATTCCTTTCTCCAGATTATATACATTAATATATTGCTTGGGATCATCAATAACATTCCGTAATTTTGATAAATTGTAAATTCGTTGAACACGAATCCTCCAAAAAATAAATATAATGATACACAAATGGAGTGTTGGCTCACTGCAAGAGTAAGTCACTTAGCAAGTTGATGCATCAATGCTATTAAGGATCCCAGGAAAACAAATATCAATGAAAATAAGGATAATTGCTTTTCTGAGGCAGACTCAAGATAAGAACGCGTAAGCCCGATGCATCCTAGAAGGGCAACTCCTACAATAAAAACGCATCCTTACTTTAAGGACGTGTTATAGCTAGTTTGATGTAGAACACACGCTCCCATAAAGTTAAGAATAATGCCCTTTAATTTTAGAAGATTCTCTCCAAAGGCTAAAGCGCCAGATGTGCAGGGTCTATATAATAGGAAACTCGTAATGAGAAGGGAAATATCGAGAAAAGGCGATGATAGTGTTTTCCAGGCTGAAAGAATAAACAATGAAGTCAGTAATATAACACTGAATCCTACAAGATCTAATATTTCAAGGCTTAGAGTGAGGGCCCCCAAGGCAAAAATCCTCAGAAGTGCATGGAGCAAAAAGTTATCCTCTCCTCCTTTCGCTGCTTTAAAAGTAGGGTTCGTAGCGGTTCCATATCCAAAAAGGCATATAGAAGAGATCCAAAGCGGGTATAATTTGCCATATTCTACAAATGTTTGCAAAGAGAACGCAAATAGAAAGTTGCTTTGATTATTAGAAAATGTATGCCCTTTGTAGGCATAAAAAAATGTGAAAAGGTGGGGTTATTATAATAAAACGTTTAACTATTTCTAATGAGAATAATTACTGAACCAATGGAGAAAGGCGGTAGCCCTGAAAGTAAATCACTTCTATGACGAGGCAAAAAGGCACCACGCGATAAAAGAGGCTTATTAGTGTGTCATACTGTCAAAATACTTGCATAACGACAAATAGACTTGGTAAAGGCCAGACTACACCATAACTCAACTACAAAGGCAGGAATCCTATTAGGCCCTATGTGTGCGACTATCTAAACTTTACACCTCACCCAGATGACCGTGAGAAATCCGATCCCGCAAAAATTAATTGTGCACGCACTTCAGTGCAGCCCCCTTACCAGCGTAGCTGGTTAAGCCCCCTACAAGCCTTTTAGTCATAGCGCAATGAACAGTTTGGTATAACCCTTGTACTTGGGCAGGGGATCCGTGGGATAGTGTGAGCTCCCCGGTTCCTTCCCCCCGCTTTGGTGGCGTGGGGGCTTGAGTTGCCCCCTCCCCACCCCACGGGAAAACCTACCCAACTATAAAATTGAGAGTAAAACGTATGCACCACCGGGGGGCGTTACATGGCTGTGAATTCATCTTATTCAAGCCGAGAAGATGTGAGTGATTTATTATTGATTTATTCGTTCAACACCTGTGAGATTTTCGTGTGCTCAGCCTAATTTCTGCTTTTGTTGTTTCACTATTTTACTGTTCATTAGTATAAGAACAAGGCCTAATGTCTCTTTTTGATCTTGACACAGAGATTCCGTTTGATGACTATAAGCGAACTATTTATTACCACGCTTACTCATACACTCATACAATGCGAGATCCGGCACAAATTTTTCGCATCTCAAAACTTGTTTTTGACCGTGCAAAACAAGAGCTCCTCAATGGAAAGTGTGATATGGCTCTGTATTTTTCACTTAGGACTATGGCACTACTTGACCATGAAAAAACCTCCATTGATGTTCGAAAACACGATAAAAACGCACGATTATTTATTAAGGAGGTGATGAACTTCGTCGAAAATATTTTAAGCAGTAGAGATTTGTTTCATCAATATGAATCAATGATCAAAAAAATTAGGGATAATGAGCCGGCACGGAAAAAAATGATTGCATTGCAAATGGAAAACGATGCAAGCTTGGAAGATGAAAAAAATATGCATATCTTGAAGAGAGATAACCTTCTAAATACAGAAGGTGAGAAGCTTGATGCGTTTCGAAATAAATTATTCGGCGAGCAAACGCTAACAAATACCTCACAACCGCTGGCAAAAAATCAGGATTTGACTACTACCTTGAAAAATCTATCTGCCGTGCCAACGCAGAGCAGTATTTTGGACAACAGTAGCATCCATGAAATGAAATACCCACTGACCACCGGATTCACTGGAACTGGCATCCTTCCCTCAGATAGAAAGTCAGTTTTGTGCAGATGGCCTTTCAACTCGTCTAAACATTCTTCTGCTCAGAGACGTGGAATTGTTAATATTGGAAATTCGTGTTACATGAATAGCGTTCTGCAGCTTATCAATTCAACACCGTTGGCGAAGTTCTTTTTAGAAGACGATTACATGATGTTGTTTTCTCAAAGGGATAACAAGATTATCAGAGTAGTTAATTCCTTTGTATTTATAATACGAGAACTTTATCATACTGAGACACCTTTTTCCATTAGTGCATCAACTTTAAAAAGTGCTATTGGATTGGTTTGCGAAACTTTCGATAACAGTATGCAACAAGATGCTAATGAATTTCTTCGCATACTTCTCGATCTTCTGCACTCTGGCTTGAATGAAAATGCCGATAAAATTGTGAAATTCTCAGAAATTGATAACTGTAGTGGTAGCGACGAAGAATTATCACGAAAGTATTGGTGGCAATACGCACAGAAGAACTCTTCGATTATAACTAAGCTTTGCGCTTTCCAGGAAAAAAGTTCTATTACATGCCCTTTATGTCAGATGTCAAGCCGTTCATTTCAAACAACTTTTGGTGTAGAATTGCCGATTTCGTGTGGAGACAACGTATCGCTGGAAGATTGTCTTGGTGTTTATTGTGCAAAAGAGTTTCTATCTAATGATTCTCTTTATTCGTGCCCAAAATGCAAGCAAAAAGTAAATGCTGCTAAGCAACTTTCGTTTTTCTCAACTCCTGAAATTTTATTTATTACACTAAAAAGATTCCAGAAATACGGGGATTTTTCTAATCTTTCAAAGATTAATTCAGAGGTTTTCTTTCAACGCAGCCTTGATCTTGCCCCATTTATGTCGTCAAATTTTCCTAAGACAAAGTTTTCATTAGTTGGTATTATTAATCATCAAGGAAATATGCATGGCGGTCATTACACCGCTGATGCTCTTGGAAATGACAATATTTGGTTTAACTTTAGTGATGAAAGGGTTACTGTTGCCGATGCTCCGGACTTTCGACAGGCATATATTCTTTGCTACTTACGAGATTAAGAGAAATACTTGCTTTTTTTTTGCAGGAAAAAATAAATGATGGGTACTACTTCTGATTGTGTTTTTCTTCATTTTAAAAAATGAAAATGCCTTTTGATCGGTCTTCATTTTTTTCAATCTGAGTCTCCAAGGTGATTTATCGAAGGGAAAGGAAATGAACACGATTGTGTTGTGATATTATATATTACTACTAAATGATTTGATTAGGAGTGTATTTATTATTTTAATCATTTTATTTGCTTGTTGGTATTCGATCACTGGAAATCGCGTTCACATGCTGCAGTGTAGTATGTCAGATTTATTTGAAATAAACTGAACATTATGTAGGTCACTAAAGTCTTTTTCAGGTTCTGTAAATCGCTTTCTAGGTATATGATTCATTTTATTCTACTTCTCTGATATTTTAAATAACCCCAAGACTTTCTTCATCCGAAAAAAAATGAGAAAGTTTATATCTGCAAGTGATGAAATAATGATAACCACTCCTAAGAGCTAGATTTATCCTAATAAAAATTCGTAGTACCTGGAATGAATTCCCATTGTCTAGAAGAGAGATTTTATTTCAAAAAAATCAGGTAGAGTTGGACGTGTTTCCCTAATTATCGAACATCCATTTTTTATATCTTTGCATATCGTATTGAATGGTATAGATGTGCAATGAATACCAATTAATGCTCACAAAATACTATTTGTGTTTTCCTACAAGGATGAGTCTATATGTGAATAAATACCTTTTATATTGCTTGCTTTATCTGTTAGAAATTTGTTTGCTTCTTGTATTTCGCTTATTTATTAGGCTTTCCTTGATTAAGCGTAATATTGCTTAACTTGAATCGATCATTTTGACACTTACACCTCCTTTTTAGTTTATAATACATATGAATTTACTAGGATTCTTGTTGCTTATCGGGTATAATCAAAACGAAGAATAACAATATTAAAAGTAGGGATGCTACAACATTCGTATGTAGCAAGGTCTAGTGCATCCTTTATTAATGTTGTGGCAAAAATATCTAATCAAAAGTCAGCTGTATCTCTGCGGGAGATGCTTGAACGACCACAACTTAAAGTTCAGTCGCTTTCACTTGTACCACCACCTCGTTGGGCTGCCGAACTCTCTCGGAAAATTAAAACTGTATTCCCAGAGCTTCACCTGACCCATCAAACGCGTCAGCTTCAGGCTTTTATTCATCCTAGCTTTATAACACACAAAATAGGATCCACTACAATGCGCCAACTTGCTCCAATGGGAGACTCTATACTTCTCCATGTAGTGTGTAGATGGGTTTTCCGGACATTTGAAGATTTAAAACGAGAGGAAGTTTCATCGTTAATTGCGGTTTTAGTTAGCGATGCGTCTCTTTCTCGTATATTCAGAGATGTTTGGAGACTGGAAAACATGGTGCTGACTGACGCATCCGCTGATTTGTTTTCTCGTGAGAAATTGAGGTCGGCAAAGGGTTTAATGAAGTGGTTGGCTATAGGTGAGAAAAGTGGGATACCTGATCCGTTTCTAGCCGAATCCTTAAAGGCATTTGTTGCAGTTGTATATTTAGAGAAGGGGATGGATTCTGCTGTTTCATTTTGTTACAACCATATTCTCACATTTCTGGAATAATTGTTGAGATAGATACCTATATCTAACTTTCAGCAAATTCTTTACTGCACATATTCTGTATTTCTTTAAATATTTTATGTTTTTGTTCTTGTCTGCATATATATGATCACCTTTCTATTTATTTGGAAAATAAATTCATAGTGACTAACGACCTCAAGTTTGTGGAAGGTAGTGTGTACACTTATACTCCAATGGAGCATGGCAAAGATGTTGAAATAAGCGAGAGTTCTGTACAAGTTCCTCTTTTTGCTTATGAGGAAGAACTCCCGGTTGCAAAAACTCGTGAGGAAATAATGGCAGATAAACTGAGAAAGCTGCGATGCTTCTCCTTTCCTATTCCAGAAACACCTGACTGTGACGCGAGTGGGGCTCTCGTGTACATAGACACTTATAAGAAATTTCAAGACCAAACTGACAAAAACGTTGACTATTCAGACTATCCTATGATTGGGGTGCCAAGTGATCTACGGAATTGTAACGATGTTCTGAATTTATCATATGCTGGACTTGGTACTCAGGGGAGCTTTGCGCTGGCTGCTGCACTTAGAGTTAATAGTTCCATCCAAACACTAATATTATCAAACAACTATATCACGACTTCAGGTGCTATGGCTATCATCGACGCTATCATCGAGTCACGAAACGTGACCGAGGTGAACCTTTCTTCAAATCGTATAGGGGCTCCAGAAACATACCCGGGCGTTAACGCTTCGTTGCGTGGAGGAGATGTAATTAATAAACTTATTTCTTCTGGATCCATTATTACGAAGTTATCGCTCAGGGACAACTACATATCTGACACAGACCTTGAAATCTTTTCCGAAACGCTCGCCGAAAACATAACGTTACAGCATTTAGATCTAAGCTACAACAAACTGGGGCACCTTGGCGCAATTGAACTTGCCAAAGTGCTTTCTCGCAACGCTGACTTGCGTGAGATCAATTTGGAACGGAATACCTTCGGTGCTGCTGGATGTCAGATTCTTCTGGCACAAGGTTTCCTATTCAACAACACTATCAAGTCCTTTAATCTAAGCGCATGTGGTTTAGATGATGCATGTGCAAGTCTTGTATCAAGAATCATAAGTGAGAATGCTACTGAAGAAATTATCATAGCCAACAACCGAATTAGCGCGACTGGGGCAGATTCCATTACCAAGGGCATCGTTGCCACCACGTCGCTTGCAACACTGGTGTTGGATGGTAACTATCTCGGTGATGATGGTTGTTCCAAGCTCGTGAACGTCGCCACGAGCGGTGTGCTCAAAACATTGAACTTGCTGAGTTTGCAGCATTGTGGTTGCTCCGCCGCCACGGAAGCACGTAGTCAAAAAGTCTCTGCGTCGAATGGTTCTTGCATTCGTGTGTCTGAGGGCTTTAGTGTCATCAATACTTTGTAAATTATGATAGTTTAGATGTATAAAGAAGGTTATTATGCAGAATATATGTATAATGATTTGAGTTTAGTCTAAGTGGGAACAAGATGTACACTGTCATTTTCTTTGGGGCAGGAATCCTTTTTTACTTCCATTGTTGTTAACCTTGTTGGAAATCACTAGTTTAGATTCTGCATGTAGTTTTATTGATATATGGACAAGCTTCAAAGTGCGATCAATAGATTGTCTGCATTTGGCCTCGCAGATGAGCTGGAGGCTCGAAAGGTCGCTACAGAGCTCGAACTTGTGTCGCAGCATCTTGCTGCCCATCCACTTGGATTTTCTGAAGAACTTATGTGCCAATGTATCGATCTAGTTGAAGAACTTCCTAGGGCTTCCCTTGCTACGAGAGCATTAGTAATGCTTCTAGCCAATGCATGCCTCATCGATGAGAATCAATCCCTTGCTTCTCGGTTTGGTCTTCCCTCCTTGTGTGTGGTAGTGCTTCAATCTCAAGCACAGTTATCGAATGAAACTCTCTTTTATATGTTTGATCTCATGAGTACCCTTTCCTCAAGAGAAGGAAGTGCTAGGAAGTGTCTTCGCCCTGGGATTCCATATGTTTTGGAAGCTATGAAGCAGCGAATGAAATCACTAGATGTTTTGTTCGGCGGTTGCTTTTTATTAAGCATCATGACAATGCTAGATGAATCAAATTGCGAGCTTACAGTCGAACGTGGCGGAATGCAGGTCATGGTTAATTCCTATCGACATGCTTTGGAGCGTTTATCAGAATTGACTTTAAAGCAAAGAAATACAGCAGGATTGGGAAAATCAGAAATGAAAAGCATCTTAGCCCATGTTGAGAAGGAAAGGCATACTGAAAATGAGCATCTGTGTAAAGGTATTCTTCGATGGAGCAAAAACACTCTTCGAAATTTGTGTCACGTTGATAGTCCGATAATTGATGATACATTAGCGACCTTAGATTATGGACGATACGGATCGAGTATCGAAATGGATGATCTAAAGTGGACTCTCGTGTTCGAGCGCAAGAATAGGAGAAGCTCAATTAAGCCGTAAGTGTGCAATCATGTGTGTGCTAGCTTACTGTGTTTAGTCTAGAAGTAGATCACTATTCACAAATTAGAATTGTCTGTCTGAAAAGCTCATATTTATATTTTGGTATGCAAATTACTTGTATATGTTTATATAGCAGTTGCTATTGAACTAATTAGCCCTATTGATGTCCAGATTAACTGTAATCTTAATTAAATACAACAACTCTTGGATAATGGTTGAAGTTGTTTTTCTATATCTAACTATTTGTGGTTAAAACACTTTCAGTAAAACAGCGCAATTCAAGGAATAGATCAAAATTGAAAATAAAATTTGGACCGAGGAAAGATGAGCAGCCCAAACCAACAGAAAACTATAGAAACCGTACTTCTTCGCCTCAACATGCCCGAGGTAATCCCAAAGTTTAAGGAGATGAATGTCAATCGTATTGTGTCTCTGAGGAAGCTGACCGAAGAACAGCTCCGTCAAGTCATACCAGACGATGCAATGCGCCAAAAGCTAATGGAGGCTATCAACTGCCGTGGTAACCTCCAACCGCGCCGTGCGGCGGCCTCCGAACAGCCCTATCCACCACGAATGACTGATGTTAACCCTATCGGGGTGGGGAACTACAACGACTATCGAGGAAGCATCGTTCGTGGTCGCGGCCGCGGCGGGGGCGGCGCTCGTGCCCGTGGAAATGGAAATGGGGGCCCGAATGCAGAAGAAGGAATGCGACCTTGCCGGCATTACTTTAGCCAGGAGGGATGCAGGTATGCTGAAAACTGCCGCTATAGCCACGATGAGTCCTTGCGCCAGCAGTTTGACGAGAATGATACTGAACAGCGGCACGTAGATGCCAGCCGACCATCTTACGAGTATTGCGAAGAGGTTACCATCCCGACGGAGAACCTTAAATATCTTATTGGTATTAATGGAAATACATTACGGTCTATCAATGAAAAATTCGGAACGTATAACGAGCGTTTCTTAACTGTGGACGATACCCAAGAAACTTTCACACTTAAGTTGTATGGCAACTCGAAGGACGCGCTACAAAAAGCCTCTGAGGCGATGCGGAACGTGGTAGGTGTGAAAAGCAAAGAGGAGCGGAAGATTCGTTCCGATTACGTTATTAATGAACTGGATATTAACACACGCGCCGTTAAGGTTCTGGCTGCGTGCAACATTTTGAACAAGGGTACCCCTCGTCACCTCTCAGAGAAGATTATAAGAAACGTTGTATCGACGGTTCGCTTTGTGCGCCCTCAGCGTCTGCTACACTTTTTCGTTTCTAGTACTAATGGTGATAGGGAGAAGCTTGAAGTTGTGAGTAAGATTATTTCTCAGCTCCAAGGAGTCCAAGCCATTGTGTTTTGCGAACAAAAGCGCGTGGAAGCGTTCGCCAATGTGGGCGGTGTTCAGCGCCTGACGAAGCATTTTAATGGCGTGAAGCCCAAGTTTCTGTATCGTAGCATGACGAAGGAAATGCGAATGAAGAATCTGGAAGAGTTTAAGAATGGTGTTGAAAATGAATTTGGTTTGAAGGAGCGGCTTCTTGTGACCAACGAGGACTACGCCAAACTTGCACGCAAGACGGTTATTCCATATGTGAACCTTGTCATTAACCTTAACGTCCCGCGCGATGAATTCTATGTGATACAATCATTGGTAGCCGGCCGCCAAGGCACTGTGGGGATATCCGTCCAGTTCGTCAGCCAACAGGATGCAGCCAAATTCAATGAAGTAAGAAAGTTGGTACACTTTGAGGAATTCACTAACGAGGAGGATTTGCGTGATGCTGTACTGCAGCTTTCCTATGATACCAAAGACCATCCCCTGACGCCCCCAGATGCCGAGCCACCAGCTGACTGGCGTGAACACTTGAATGATCCGAAGCCCAAGGGTTCTCAATTTAATCGACATTAATGGGAATAAAGAAACCTATAGATAAGGTAGTTCGACAGAATCAAGGAATTAATGCTTTTATTATTATTGTTTTTAACACAAATTATTTAGGGAAAGATCGCGTCGGAAAGGTGTTTTTTTGTGTGTGGAATAGGTGGAATGATAATCTACTGCGTATTTATTATTTAGCTTCTGCATTTTGATTCAGTCAAGTCTGTTTTGTGTCCGACAACTTTCTTCATGTGGAGACGAAAAGATAAAGAATGCAACATCCATATGTATAACCTAAATTATGCTAACTATTACTAAGGATTGAAATATAGAAATGCTTCACTCTGTCGATTTATTACTACTTCTGGACCCAGAACTTATTTATAAAGGTTTAAATGGGCATGGAAATTGCCACGAAATATCAACCACAGACTAGTACCAAAAGAAGGTGTTACAGGGAGAAAATTTGAGTTTTAGCAATGCTTTCGCTCATTATAATGAGAAAACAAGGCTTAAAAGGGAATACATGAGGTTCCTACGGGATTCTTCGAGTATTTTCATCTGTTCCCGAAGCTTTGCCATACTGTGCATGTTGTTTTGGTCCTCCTTTTTTTGTCATGTCCCATACTTGTTGTCGCTTTCTATATATATTTTAACAGGGCTTATTAAGTTGTTCACCTTCTTTACTTTTGTAACTTTCTCATTCCTGAAAGGGGGGACTTCAGCCACTTAATTTTTGTCCTTTTCAACAAGCTGTTCTTTTTATAAATTATCCACTTTTGTTTTTTATTTTGGCATTGAGTTTCTAATCTAGGAAACACATACGCACATTAGCACCCACACTCACATCCACACGGAGAAAGACATAAAGGCAATAAAGTTTATCTGGACTCATTTTCATACGCCACACGATGACAACCGTTCAGAAAACAGTAAATATTGAGCTCTTGTTGAAAGACTTGGTCCGTAGTGCTATGGCAAGGGCATTTCCTCAACTCTCTCCTTCTTTGCCTGATCCACTTATCACTACGGGTAAGATGACTGACTATCAATGCAACAATGCTATGGGTCTCTCAAAGCAACTTGTTCAGGCGAATCCACCCATCAAAATGAGTCCGCAAGCAGTTGGTGAAGAAATTAAGAATTATTTACAGGAAAACGATCTTATCGAGAAGTTTGAGCCAACAAACAAAGGATTTATCAATGTTACTATTCGTGACGACTGGCTCGCGAACATGGCCCACGAAGTGTTGCTTAGTGGAATCAACCCCCCAACAGTACCCACGCAAAGAGTGTTGGTGGACTTTTCTTCTCCTAATGTTGCCAAAGAAATGCATGTCGGTCACTTGCGGTCTACCATTATTGGAGAATGTCTGTGCCGTCTCTTTGAGTTCTGCGATTTCGAGGTCCATCGAATCAACCATGTTGGCGACTGGGGAACGGCTTTCGGCATGCTTATTTTATACCTGAAGCGCAACTACCCCAATTTCGTCACGAATCCACCGGATATATCGGACCTTACGGATTTGTATCGCGCCTCCAAGGTATGCTTTGATGAAGACCCGGAGTTCAAGGAACAAGCCCGCTTGGAAGTGGTGAAGCTGCAGGCTATGGAGGAGGATTCCCTAAAGGCTTGGAAGCTAATTTGCGATGTGTCGCGCAGTGAGTTCAGCAAAGTTTACGAGCGCCTTGGTGTGAGAATTAAGGAACGTGGCGAAAGTTTCTATAATGATTTGATTCCAGTGGTGCTAAAGTTGTGTGAAGAGGCTGGTCTTATCGAGGAGAGCGATGGCGCAAAGTTGATCATCAGTAAAGTCAAAAAAAACTTGAACGAATTGGACTCCAAGGATATGACGAGGCTGGCTGCTCAACATCTTGCGCAACTGAGTAAGGATGGGCAGAAACATTACCATCCAAATTTACTCTTGGCAATGAAGAAATGCGGAATTCTCAGTGGGGAGCCAGGGCAGGAGGTCGTGATACTCTCAAAGAAGGAACAAAAACCGTGGAGTACGTTTGATATTCGAAAGGATTTGGATAAGCTGATGACTAAGCTTGAACCTCTATACAAGGGAAACTTAGACCCCCTCTTTCGTGAAGTCTTTGAGGAGAAGAATCTTATTGACGATGATGTCATCGCCGTGCCTCGCTTCTCCTTTCCTCTCATGGTCATGAAGAGCGATGGTGGCTACACTTATGATACAACTGATTTGGCCTGCATTTATCATCGATTTGTGATGGAGAAATGCGATCGTGTTATTTATTGCACTGACGTTGGACAATACGAGCACTTTCTCATGGTTATTCAAGCAGGCAAGGATATGAACTGGTTAGGCAATTCCACCTGGGACCACGCTGGGTTTGGCCTTGTCACCGGTGTGGATGGGAAGAAAATTAAAACTCGCTCCGGTGAGACGGCGAAACTCAAGGATTTGTTAGATGAAGCAGTGGCGCGTTCACTTTCGATTCTGAATGAGCGAGAGATGAGTGACCGAGCTCAGGGACACACTAAAGAAGAAGCAGAAAGGCTTTCCAATATTATTGGGATTGGTGCCGTCAAGTACTTTGATCTGAAACAAACCAGAGTGAACGATTATGCGTTTAATTTTGAAAAGATGCTAGACATGTCTGGTAATACTGCTGTATATTTGCTTTATCAATACGCTCGTATTTGCTCTATAAAGCGCAAGGCGGACGTCGATATCGAGAAGCTGAAGCAAACAACGAAGATCTCCATAACTACCCGTAGTGAAAGACAGTTGGCACTTCAAATTTTTCGTTTTCAGTCAGTCATTCTCAAGACGCTTGAGGATTTGTATCCACATCACCTTACAGATTTTGCGTCTGAACTAATGTCGTGTTTTTCAGATTTCTTCACAAATTGTCGTGTTATTAACGATCCATTACAGGATAGTCGTTTGTGTCTCATCGAACTTACCCGTGAGACTCTTAAGAAGACGCTAGACATTTTAAACATTGAGGTGGCGGAAAAAATTTAACATACGTTTAAGCTAGTTTTATTTACCTATCTCCTGAAAAAATACTATTAATAACTTTAAATTCTTAGTGAATATTAGAGAATAGTTGTGCATAATGTAGCGGGTACAAGTTAAGTTTTCCGCCTGTATCTTGTCAACTTTGCATCCCTTCCACCTCTTTCTGGATGTAGATAACCTTGCTATTTCATGTTAACGCTTTGTTTCGCGACTTTACTCACATCGTTTGCAATCTTACTTTGATTCAATCCCATAATAATGTCACTAATGCGCAGATGCAACACACTTCAGTAGACTGCGATTATTTGTCGTACATACTGATCAGCTGAATCGCAGATTGTCTCTGCCCGCAAAGAGAAAAATGAAACAGAATTGGTACAAACCACATCCATATGGAGTGTATCCACGCGGTAATGCAACTAATTCCGACCAAATTATGAATCGCTTTGGGACCCTATCTAGATTATTTCAGATCGGTTCATCCAATGAGCAGGACGATACAGAGCTTCCTTTTCTGGAGTTGATGCAACTTTTGATGTCCTTTATCGACGTTGAGGGATTGTGCCGCCTCTCGCGCGCCTGCACTGGCTGGTACGTGATGGTGCACTGCAGCGATGCATTCAAGACAGCTTACACAAGCCTCTTTTCAAACTATCTGTGTTATCGCGGCAGTTGGAAAGAAACTGCTATTCGTGGATATCTACGCCACAATCGGAAGGATTTAGTGGGAAGGTCTGACGAATCTTTATCCTCACAGCAGCGTCACTTAGTAGACACATGCATGTCTCGGTGTTCTTCCACAGAGAATCTTGTAAAGGCTCACCGTCCAGTCCTATTGAGCCGTTCTTACTTCTGTGATAATTTTTTTCAGGCTTGGATGTGCACTCTATTGCCACCGACGTATCATCTATGTCCTATTGCATCGAGCTCCACAATTGACCAGAGAGTGTCTGGTTGTCAGAATGAGATTCAGGGCGAAGCAGACTCGATTTTTTCGCTTGATTCTTCATCCTCAACACAGCAATATAGCTCCAGATTTAAGCCGGTAGAACGGTGTTCAAAAATTTCTCGAGACGAGTTTCGCCAAAGATTCGAGGAACGGAATGTTCCTGTGGTGATAACGGATATCGCCACAGAGTGGCCATTCTTTAAGATTCTAGCGCGTGACTTTAAGAACCTTTCCGTGCAAAAAAAACTTTTGATGCGGAGTGGGTGTCCCGTGGACATTCCCTTCCGATGCGAGCACACAAACATGAGCCTAGACGATTACGTGCGGTATGCCACCGAGCAGACGGATGAGCGCCCCATCTACCTCTTCGATCCCGAGTTTGGCGACGCGCTCGACTTGGAGCGACTCTACACGGTCCCGGCCCACTTCGCGAGGGATGACTTCTTCTCCACCCTCGGGCCCGAGCGCCGGCCAAAGCACCGCTGGCTAATCGCCGGTCCTGCGCGCGGCGGGAGCAGTTTCCACGTTGACCCCAACTACACGAGCGCGTGGAACGCCAACCTGACAGGGCGCAAGCGTTGGCTCCTCTTCCCTCCAGGCGTCCCCCCGCCAGGGGTCATGCCGAGCCCCGACATGGCCGAGGTCGCGACGCCCCTCTCCCTGACGGAGTGGCTGCTAAACTACTACGACGCAGCCGAGGTGCAGCTGCGGGGCGTCGGCTACGAGTGTATCTGTGAGCCAGGGGAGATCATGTTCATCCCCAGTGGGTGGTGGCACTACGTGATCAATCTGGAGGACTCCGTGGCCATCACACAGAACTACGTGAGTGAGTGCAACTTGCCGTCGGTGATCAAGTTCTTACGTCACATGAAGGGCTCCATCAGTGGGATCGACGAGGACGCGGAGGGGACCTCCGAGGCCGCCATTCAAAAGCGAAGGGAACGTTTTGCGGACGAGTTTGTGGCCGCCATGCACCGATGTCACCCAGCCGTTATTCAACGTGTCGAGGACCAGCTTAATGAGGAGCAAGAGCACCGAAAACGGAAGCGAATGCATCGCGTTGATTTACTTGAGGGCTCATCTGATGGTTTTAAGTTCAACTTCTAATAATTACACGAGATTTCATATCCATTTTGTCCTTTTTTAATGACATTCTGTGAGCGATAGACATTAATATTATGATTAGGCGTCTATATATATATATATGTATATATATATATATATATATATACGAGGCTGAATAA
>HF955063.1:452443-465691 GCA_000582765.1 Phytomonas sp. EM1 | reverse complement strand
TCGTCGTACTATATATATATATGTATATATATATATATATATATATACAGGGCTGAATAATACCGCCTAATAGCACGGGTTCCAAAGGTTAGATTAAAAATAATTGCTCGATTTTGATAATCCTTTTTAACTTCTTTTACTACATGCACGTGCCATTTTTCTTCCTCGTGTTTCCTTTTTTTTACTGATAAAAAGTGTTCTATTGGAATTATTCGTATGCCAAGGTTCAAACTAAGAGGTGCAGGAGCAAAGTAGATAGTGATCAGAGCATTATTACGATATAATATCGAATTAAAAAACGGCACAACACGCAAAAGAATGGAAAAATGGGGTTTCTTATTCGTCTATACCACCACTTGGCGGATCAAGAACGTCTAGAATGGCTTATGGGTTTTGCCATGTACGATGAACGTGTATACGAGGTCGTTAATCAGCATCACCTTGTGCCTTCGATTCTTCAAACGCTCCCTTATTCACTTGCAGCGCAGTTTCTAGCGCGTGGCATGTGTTATGACAGCATTCGTGAAGAAGTCGTCTCCAATTTTCCTTACTTATGCAGGATGCTTTCTTCTTGCAAAACTGTAGCTGAAGGTGCGGCTCTATCGTCCTTGATTGGAAATTGTGGATTATTGGAGCAGCAACGAATGCAGATACTCTGTCATGATGAAGTATATCAGCTGATGATTCTTTCGGACTCAATTTTTGCACAGCGTGCTGCTCTCCGTTTGCTCGCATACGCTTGCTCAGATGATTCACTTTCCGATACCGTAGTCCAGCTGCAATACCGATCGGATATCCTTAAGCATATTAATAAAGTCTTTGTATCGACTCCTGACGTTGTCTCGCGCCGACTTTCTCTGCGTTGCTTGGCTCTAATGGGTGGCTTCAATGAGAGCCGTGCGGATGTGAAACAAACTGAGGCTTCATTATATGCGATTTCACAAGTAGTGCCAGAATTTATGGCGTACTTTTTAACGACATTTGTCTACGTAGGGCTTCGTATGTGGTTGAGACGCGCATCAGGTGCCGGGAAGCGATGGGAAGTCCATCGACGCGCATTCTTCTCGTCCATGTATTGTGGGTTGCTTGGCGTATACTGTGGCTCAATCTTAGAGTACCGCCTGAATAAGTGTCGTGTCTTATATGCGCGTCCCCAAAAACAATATAAAAACCCTAGAAAGGACGAGTCAAGTTGCGATATTGCATACACTGAGAATTCATATTTAAATTTAAATGATATAACACAGCGGGTACGCCAGATGCAGCTGACTACATACGGCATCACAACAAGTTTTCTCCTTGTTTCATCTCTTCGCCTAACCCAAGTGACTTTTCCTGCATGGATGGGTGATGTGGCGTGGCGCTATCCCTTCGTACCCCGACTGTTTCCCGCTCTTGTGGGGTTACCTACTGCCTCGCGTTGCCTAGCTCCTTTCGTTGTGGTTCCTTTCACGATAGTTTACGTGCTCCGGCCTAATAACTGGGGCACTAGCTTTTATGATTATTATATTGGAATGTGGATGTAGGTACGGAATAAGCAAAGATAATATGTCTTCCACGTGATGGGAAAAAATAAGGTTGCTAATGTGAACCTTCCTTTTCTCTATCTCAGTGATATGTACATTGATGAACCCTGAGGGTTTGAACCTTAAAAATTCACTGTATGGGCAATCCAAATAACAATAACATTATTATTATATGGTTGAGATAGTATATGTTATTTTGAGTGATTAGCAAAGTAATGAGTGTTTTTTTTCACAATAGGACACCCATGCTTTACCTGATCTTCTTCCTTTGATACAGATTCCCTGCGTCTTTGAATTTTATGTCTTTGTCGGCTTGATAGAAGACACTGTACATTAATCGAGAGGTGATTTTTTCTACCATAACACTTTCTTCAGACTTTCCCATTTCCTTGTGTATATTCAATGCGCTGAGGTCGTCGACAGCTATGGGAGTCGTTGAAGAAATTCTTGTGAGCTGCCGTGACACTCCAAATTATGCAGCGTGGTTGGACTTCTTAATGCACTTATGCATAGTATTTCGTCTTGCAGTATTGTTTAGCAATAGTAAAATATCTAAAAAAGATCTTTTTTTTTGAAATGTTATCCCCTACTGGTGTGATTTAACGCATATGCATTTTCTCTGAGTGTTGATTTGCGAATATTTCAATTTGTTTTTTGCTATGCCTCTTTTTTGTCTTCCATATACATGCAGTTATTCGATTTTGGTGTTATAATTGTTGATGACTTAGGACCCCTC
This sequence comes from Phytomonas sp. EM1, assembly GCA_000582765.1. Taxonomy (NCBI): domain Eukaryota; phylum Euglenozoa; class Kinetoplastea; order Trypanosomatida; family Trypanosomatidae; genus Phytomonas; species Phytomonas sp. EM1. Next base: position 463,429 of record HF955063.1, on the reverse strand, counting down.
TTTCCTAATATATATTCCTCGCAAACCTTTGTTTAACAAAACATTAGCGATCTTAAACTACTTATAATGCAGTTCGATAGTCTCTCTTTAGGGGAGTAATTGACTGACTGTGAAGGATTATAGGGGTCCTTTGAATTCACCTATCACCGCAATTACTCAACTGATTGCGGAGTATCGACCAGTTGCATTGTCTGTTTTTGTCATTCTGATCAAAGGAACCGGTAAGCTTCAAAAACATGACAAGAATCTCTTCGTCCATTTCAATAGCTTCTGTATATGGGCATTGTCACCACCCAACTTGTTCGCTGAAGTACCGTAAGTCAGGCTTATCATCAATGAATACATTAGCAGCAGTGGGCTTTGCGTTACAGAAAGCTTTGTCAGTAGCTCTCCCTCGTGTTGCTCTGATTCCTGTTCAAAACTTTTGTCTCGTATGTTCTACATCCACGATACCTTAATACAAATATGATTAGCTTCCATTTGTTAATATTTTTGAATGAAAACGATGCATCTCAATTTCTATTTAAGAGCAAAAGTTAAATCATGACACTTTTTAAACTCAAACGACCACGCCTACCAATTTTCCACTTCATGGGAATGCATCGGTGCACAGAAAGTCTGCATGCATCAATTCTATTTGGAATTGCATCTTATTGCCATGATCCGTGAAAGGGAAAATCCATTGAAAAAGGTGTACCCAATGCCTCGACTACATGTTTCAGACGCCACAATAGAGCTGTAAAAACAACAAAATATATAAAGTTCCTCCATATAAATTTCTCAACAACTTCTTTTATCCACAACAACACGATACGGCATCATTCCATAAAAAGATCGTATGACTATCATTTTAGGCAACAAAAAAATAAATAGTAAACTTAACTGTGAAAGCCCTCACGAATGTAAGTTGTATGTCATCGACTTATGTAAAGAATGAACAATAGTTCACATCTATGTATCTTTATTTTTTTGCTTCTGAATCTGGCATAGTGATTTCGAAATGACCGTGATACGATCTTTCTTTCCACTCCGGAACAGTAGACGTTTATCTGAAATAGGAAACGATTTTGAAAGTAATTTGTATAAGTATGGAAGGAATCAAAAAACTTTCTATTATTTCATAATCACTAATTTATCTTTACGATTCTATAGCTTACTTTCTCAATTCTCCATATTTTTTATATTTAATTAATTATTCCCCTTCTTTCATAAATAAATAAATAAATATATATATATATATATACTCATGTTCGTGATGTGGAATGTTTATCTTGCCCAGTTCATAATATACATATATATATTTGCAGGTAACAATCGGTTTACGATGAAGAGGAATATTGGATTTACCTGAGCACCTTTTAACGCTCTGAAGCGTTGTACGTGGTGTGTATTTTTTGGCGTTTTCTGCTACAAGTTTCATAAATATAATTCTAGTAAAAATATCCACTTTCTAATGCTAAATGTTTACTTCTACTTTTTCCCCTTTCGAATTAACTTTTCGTACTGTTTTTATGAAATGTGCCTACATAATTTGTTTCGCTTAGTAATTTATCTTAATTACGGCTCCATTCCACCCAATGGTGAAACCTTTGTGCCAGAAAGGTACTCTTTTCGTCAATATATTCTGTAAACTTCTTATATCGCGATTGTTTGTCATGGTTTCCTATTTTCTTCTTTATTCTGAGGTAGTAATCTAGTGAAAGATAGGAATTTCATATTCGTTTTCAAGTGAAAAAAATTAATCACCCTTTTTTTCCAATCCTGACCTTTTGTTGTGTTGAATATAACATATTTTCAAACACGTGCATCCAAATTCAAAACTATACCTTAATCAGTTTTTGGGATCATGTCTAATACAGCGCATAGCCACACAATGAAGATGCCGCCCTTACCGCATCGAGTTCCCAGGGCCAAGGAAATTGATTTGCACTCTAGCAAATCTAACGCAAGCGCTGTGATCGGTGAAGTCATATCTCTACGCATGTTTAGTGTAGGGTTTGGCGGAGTCTATAAAAGCGTGCAGAGACTCCTGCAGAACAAGGAGCTCATACGGGATATTAGGGTCGAAATGCTAGTATGCGAAAACAACTTGAACCTGATCAAGGAATCTCTAAAATTAGAGAGTACTCCGAGCAAGCACCCCGATTCAAGTCCCAAAGGCGGTCAGGTTGATTTTGAAGTCAATGTCTTACAATTCGTCGAAAAGCAGAAGGCCCTTAGAAGGGATGAAATTGAGAAAGATGAGGCGTACGCGAATATGCCCGAGATGCGTTTGGTGCCCCAAGAAGTTCAACAGGCATGGAAGGATTCCTCAATGTACCGACCCCCATACTCACCGGGCCCGAGCGCGCCGGTGGGTTACCCAACTCCCCCCCTCTCTCAGCCGTACCGACCGACGGAAAACCCCTACCGTCCCGGATCCCAACCCGCCCCAGGGGTCCTCTACCACCCTTCACCGCAGACGCAATTTAATCCGAACGTCGGCAACGCCGCGATGGGGCCTGGCCAGGCGGCGTGGCTGCCAAACGTGCCCACCGGGGCTCCCTACGCCATCCTTACGGGGAGTCCCCCCCCACTTGTGGGGTACCCACCTGGTGGGGCGTTGCCGCCGTTCACCGGCCATCCCCAATCGCGCCCTTCCCCCCCTTTTCGTCAGCATTATGGGCACTACACTCCTTGTTAGAGACCGAGGTGGCGGCCTGCCATGACCTCCACCCTCCTTTGGAGGGGCTCGTGTTGGGACCCATAGTCGATCGGGGATGGGTGTGTGGGAGTTATTTTTCTGTATCGTAACGGAAAAATTACGAGGAACATAGGAGTGTAGGTTAAAGCCTATGACGTTCAAGATGTTTAGAAGGATGAACAATGAGGGATACTATTTTCGGAATAGGGTCGATTTTTTTGATAGTCGTTTGGATGGGTTTTCCTGTAGGGTTTTCAAATTTCTTGAGACCGCCGGTCCATGAGATCTACCGTTGCGGTTCACCACAGAGGGAATACGACACCCCAGACCGCATTTATTTTCTTTCCTTCCATAGCTCGTGGTCTGGATAACTGCCTTAGCCCTTTCGCTTTCCTATAATTACTGGGATGCCTCCCTCCAGCTTTTCTTCCGACGAAAGAAATATACACAACTATTAGAAGGATGCTGTCATACACTATAGCATGTTGCTTGCGTTTACGAAAAAAAACGAGAATATCTCTATACATATATGTGTATATATAGATATATATATATACTCTTGCTACTATCATTGGTGGTTATGGTCGACAAATTAAAGAGAGATCTCCATGTTTGATCGATAATTTTTCATTTCAAACAAGTTAGGATTCCCTTTCTAGGTATAAATACCGGGAAGTTTGCTTTTCAGTTTTATATTTGGGTTAATACTTATGAGTTCAGTCAATTTCTTTTGCGTGTGTAATCTATTTTTTTAATGGTTTCGTGCTTTGAATGTATAACATATGCATACTGTTTCTACTTCTCTACTTTTTTCTCTATTTTGCCCCCATTTATTACATTCTTTCTTTACATCTTTAGGTTTAGATAAATACAGTTATTTGAAGCTCTTCTCACGGAATCTATATCTAAGGACGCATTTACTCTTTAATATGATTTTTTCCTTGAAAGTTTCGATATCTCCTGAGTGGGCCGAGATTCACCGAAACTTTGCATCACTTATTAGACTCTCAAACATTGCAACACCACTTTCGAAGTTTATTAATGTTCAAGGTGATCTGGATGAAGTTGGTCTCCATAATAGTTCTTGCCACTCTCCGGTACACGACCCTGAGTCGCTCAAGCTTTTCGAGTTGCTTGCTCCGGTAAAGATCGAATTTCCTCCAGAACCGACTACCGAAGAGCTTTCGAATTTTCATGCGTTAGTCACCAATCTTGAGATCCAACAGAAGGATGAAAAAGAATATATTGGCCTGATTTTCCAGGAATATTGCAAACGTAAGAGTATCATGCAGAAGCGTGAAAAGGAGTTCGATGTATTCATTGAAGAGATCGCTGAGTTGCAACGTCGTGATTTGCCGCCCTCGATTCGTCAGGGACTTGTGATGATAGAACAAGAGGAGACCAGCACTCGTGATGAGCTCTTAGCAGTATACGATCGGTTCCTGAAGTGGATTGAAGAGGTTCAGCCTCAGTGGTTAGAGGCGGTCAATCGTCTGGTAGAGGAAAACCGCATAAAGGAAGAAGCCAAGAAAGCCGCACTAGAAGCCTCAAAAGCACTCTTGGTGCAGGAGCTAACAGCTGGAAAGAAGCTCTCATCGATGTCGAACAATCCGGTGGGTGAGTCAGGCAATAACGTGGATTCGTCGTACGTTCCCAATGTGGCGTTGGATGACGCCACTCACGAGGAGCCTTCGCCGGCTGAACTGAGACACAAAGCCATCGAGCTGCTGGAACAACAGGAAGCTGTGATACGTCATCGCCGGGAGCAGCAGTTGCTGGAGCTAAAGCTAAAGGAAGAGTCTATACGCAAGCACATAAAGGATAAGGAAAACGAACGTCTTGCCGAAGAGGAGAAAAAGCGGAGGGAGAATTGGGAACAGCTACACAAGAGTTTGCTTGAGCAGGAGGGTATTCTTCAGGAGCGCTTACGCGCTCGTGAGGAGGAGAGACGTCAGAAAGAAGAGGAACGTCATATGTTGTTAGAGCATTGCGCCGCTGAGGAGGAAATTATCCGCCGTCGTCTGAAGGACCAGGAAGCCAGGCATAAGGCTGTAGAAGATGAGAAGAAGCGCCTTGAGGCTCAGAAAAAGAAGGACTTGTACGAGCACATCCTTGCCGAAGAGGAGCTTCTTCGCCAGCGCATCCAACAACGCGAAGCTGAAAAGGAAATAGAAAAGCAACAGCAGGCTGCAGCAGCTGAGGAGGAGCGTCGGAAGAAGGCTGAGAAGCTCGAAGAGGAGATACGTCTTCGTGAGCAGCACAATTCACTCGTGATGGAGCAGGAGGCGTTGCATCGTTCCAAGGAGGAGCACAACAAGGCTGAAAGACTTAAGCAGGTTGCGCTGTTAAAACAACAGGAAGAGGTGGTCAGGGCACGATTGCGTACGAAGGAGATAGTCGAAATTCAGGCTAAGGAGCAGAAGCTGCAGAGTCAGCCACAACAACCGGTCATTTATCCTTCAACAGGTTTTTTTCTGTCGAATTCCCAGGCGGTTCCAAGCCCCAGTGGGGCCGCTACCGTACCCTACGTACCTGCAACCCATCCCCTGACGATGACTTCTGCTGTGTTGCGAGATGTTGGAGGCGCCCCTGTCGTGTCACCCGGCATCCATGTCTCTGCCTATCAGTTGCCTAGCGTGGCACACGGTGGAGTCGTGATCCATCCTATGCAGGCTTATCCACCTTTTCAAACTGGCCACACTCCCAATGGGATCCAGCCTATGATCTCTTCCAATCCTGCGGTGACTTACCCTAAAGTGAATTTGTGGAGTAGCACTGGGGTGCCCTACTCTCAGTCATCGCCGCCCAGTACGACACCTATGGGAGAATACGGATATCTAGTGCCGCCTCCTGCGCATCTCATTACTCCCCAAGATCAGGGAGGATCTTGGCAACAGCAATTTAACGTTTTCGAGCATCGCTGATGCGTGGACTTAGCTACTTCTGCACTAGTTGAGTATAAGATATATATACATATATACAGGATCAATCTGTATTTTTCTGCTTTTAGGGATTGACTATCCAAAAGCGTATTTGAATGCAAAAGGATAAAAAATTCCGATACGCTATTTTATTTATTTGTATTTCTTAGTTTGTGTAGGTGCAATTCGCTTTATTTTCACATCATAAAAAGAAATGCTCTACATGCGCAAGGCCTTGTATTTGATTTTTTTCAATATCAAAACTGAAACTCTTATTCCGACTTATCTTTCATATCTGGTACCTTTTTCCCTACATACGTATATTAAGTTATCTTAGTATAGAATATTTTATTTTTGTCTTAGTCTTGTTTTTTTGTATATTATTTTTTACTTTTGTTAGCTTTCCTTATATTGCATATTATTTTGTCTTGTAGCTGTGTAGCCAGCCTATTCTTTCCAGTGTAATATTTAGCTTGATTGCTTTTAAAGTTACTTCTGGAGTGGAAGTGGAGGGTGGGAAGGAGGCAGCTAATAATTAATTCTAAAAGAATTTCGTTGAATTAGTTTGGAAGGACTACAAATCGAGAAATAGCAGCTAAGTTAAGTCACGAGTAAGCACTGAACTGTTGCCTACTTTATTATAAAAACATATTGTAATATTAATTCCAAGCATATCAAGTCTACACTATAACTAAAGGATGTCATCTGCTCAAAATCCACTTCACGACACCATTCCAAGATTGCCAAAAGAGTCTCTTTTTGCTTCTCTGTCTGGAGGTAAGAATAATGCATCTTCCGCAGTTTCTATAGACAGGGGGTTTCAACAGGGCATGCCAATACATAGTTGTACAAGTCCCTTTTCTGCATCCACACCCAACATATCCACTTCCCACGGTGCCGTGCATCGAAGAATTCCCTTTTCTCTACCTTCAACCATTAAAATTGTCAACCACCGAATCGGGGAGCACACAACAGCTTCGCTTCAGAAACTATCCGGACTTACCTTCGGTTCTACCTCTCTTCGTGAAGGACACCATTTCCGATCTGGCGGTCCATTACAAAATAGTAACTCTGAGGCCACTAGTTCAAACATTGAGGATGGTAAACCGCGTGAATTCCATAAGATGCAGTTTCTGAGCGATAAGTTGGGCAATAAGCGTGCCTCAATTTCGGTAAATTCAGTTCCGGGATCTCGTGATAATGGCATCCCTGATGCTGATCTAGAGGGAGAAGAGTTGATCATTTGCACAAAGCATTGGTCGCAATATACACCACCAGACACCGATTTACCGTATGATAACGAAAAAATGGGGCCACAAATACTGGTTTCTGCGGTAGAGCCACGTAGTGATACTGTCAGTATGGTATCCATTCCTAGTTCACGTGTCAAGCCAAATGGCTGTGGCGACTCCGTTAATGCTCGCGGTGAGTCGTTTTCTCCGGGTCGCTGTGCTCCATCTTTTGACTATTCTCGAGGCAAGTGTTCCAGTAATTCAGACAAAAACCATATTACAAGTTCCGTACGTCAACTCGGTAGTAGCATGGTCGGCGTTGAGCAACCAGTGGCACTACAAGAAAAAGGCGTGATGGATGATAGCCCTCATAGAGGTTTTACTTTAGCGTCTATAGGTTCCGCCAGAGTTAACGACAAGGAGGTGTCTAACGCCCGCGAAAGTAATGTTAGTGTAGATCATTCCGGCTACTTTGTGCAACAGCATCCACCGTCTTTTATGCGAATTCAAAGCTCAGAATCTAGTGCAACTAATGCTACTTTCAGTAGGGTAATGCAAAACGATGGGTTGCGATCCTCAGCTAGCTTTGTGGATAGCATCGATCTACCACGCAGGATATCTTTCCAGCGGGGTCGCATGATCGGTTCTGGCGGCTTTGGTACGGTCTATCAGGCCATCCTTCACGATGGTACACTTGCCGCCGTTAAGGAAATTAAAATAGAACCAACTAATTTGAAGTTAATTGACCGTGAGGTGAGCACTATGAGCAGCCTACCACCGCATCCAAACTGCGTACGCTACCTTGGATCGCGGTACAGTCGACATCACTACTACATTATCATGGAGTATATCAGTGGTGGTAGTATTGCTTCATTGCGGCAATCCATTGGCCCTTTTCGTGAATCGGTCTTTCAGCGCTACGCCTACATGGTGCTACTTGGCCTTCACCACTTACACAGCCACAACATCATCCACCGAGATATCAAGGGTGCAAATGTTCTTCTCGACGAGCGTGGGTGCGCTAAAATTGTGGACTTTGGCTGTTGTAAGGACCTGAATAGCGGGAAATCGACCTTGGGCGGCGGTGGCACGCCACTGTGGATGGCATCCGAGGTGTGCCGCGGTGAGGGCGCCACGGAGAAGTCTGATGTGTGGTCTTTTGGTTGCCTATGCTTGGAGATGACGAATGAAACGGGGCTGCCATGGAGCTTTTCTCCTGGGATGACGCTTCAAGGTCTGGCCTACGCCCTCGCGTGTGCTCAAAAACCACCCCCTATCCCAACTACACTCTCCCCCATCTCGCAGGACTTCATTGCGTGCTGCCTTCGGTTAGACCCGGTGGAAAGGTGGAGTGTGTCACAACTCCTTAATCATGACTTTTTCAACCAAGATTACTACCAGCACGATGACGATGATGAGGATGAGCTGATCTTCTCATGTAACACGAGCGCTCACCCATCCGCGGTGAAACGTATCGTTGAGCAAGTCAATAAAGGTGAATACGCGGGAGGTCTCCTTAGTGAGCCAAATGCGGGGCTTCTCGCGCCACAGCCGCATCATTCCCCTGTGTATGCCCCTGAATGCTCTTTCAATCCACACAGCCCCCACTTGTCCAAAGGCTTATCCACTAGCACACGCTCTCAACCACAGTCATCGTTAGCAGCGGCGGACATTTCTGTGAACGGCCTTGAAAGCAGTAAGGGATGTGATAACAGCAGTAGTAAGCCTGTCTGCTCGGGCTCTAACCACACAGGCGAGAATGACCGGCGATTACGAACCATTAATATGGGGTTTCGGCTTGATGTTGTGGATGATAGTGAGGATGGTGGCGAGGCAGTTAAACTCGACATGCATGGTGGGAACTCGAACATGTATATAAAGGAAAGTATTTCCCCATCTAATGACAGCAAACCTTACTATGATGCCTTAGATGACGTCATCGCACTTGCCCACCGTGCCCGTACGGAGGAAAGGCGTGCTGGGGAGGTACTTTCCACTCCCACGTTATCGTTGACCGGGTCTTCCAGTAGTTCGTCGTATCTGGATGCAATGAATACGTCATGTTCTGATAATGTGGACATCTGCATTCCCTCTGATACTAGCAGAACTGCATTACTGATCGGACGTGTAGCGCGACAACGCGGGCCCCGACGCGTTAAAAAGACAAACAAAGGGACGACCAAAACTATTCCCTCAGTACCGCGTACTAAGGATAATAAAACAGCAGATCCGAAGTTTGTTATACACGACGCAGGGACCGAGCCTTTGAGCAATAGTGTTTCCACTAGAGTTGGTGATGCAGTATCTACTACAGGGAAGCACGAGGAGAAGGTGAGAGGTTCGAGGGATATTAGAATCTCATCAGCGCTCCATGCTACTGGTAGCACAATGCTATGCGAGAACAATGAATTGCACCTTAGAAAGGGATGCCAAACAAGTAGGACCATCTTCGACAAGGATAACAGTATGCCACAGAAGCCACAGCCGGAATATTCTATGGCAACATTTGTATCCGCACCGCTAGGACCGTCAGAAGAGCTGTCTTTTCCGAATGAAAATAATCCCAGTACCAATTCTCTTCAGCATCAACAAACCCATCGTCAACCGACAACCCCAAGTCTTTCTCCCACAAATACTTCGCCACTGTCAAGGCTTGTTTGGAGTACTAGTGGTAGCGGCAGTATTTCTAAAGACATATCCGGCGTCTTAAGGGAAGCACACTTCCCTGTGAGTCATGTGAAGTCCTCGGCAACTCAATCACTAACCCCGTGTGAAAATCATCCCATCAACGCTGAATTGGCAATCTCATCAGTTTCTCAATCAAAAGAAAAAAAAAAGAAATTTGATTTTAGGTGGTTTCGGAATAAGTTTTAGCAAAAATGTCACAATTGATTGGGACAAGATGCAAATAAAAATGACATCATAAAAAAATGCCTACCATGTGAGCTCAATGCAGTAATGTCTAATGACATCAACGCAAGAGCGCGAAAAAATACTGAAAGGTGAAGGAGGAAAGATTGTGTTTCCTTGCAAGATTTGGATTTATTAATGATAAACCTGGACTTTTTTTTATTTTTGTTGTATTGAAACTTATGTATCTAGAGTGTAAGAGTGATTGAAAAATTAAATCCTGTCTGAATCTGATTACTTGCACATTCTAAGAGCTATTCAAATAGCACCTATTCCAACCACTATAATGCATTAGTGTGAATTTATGTTCACATTGTTCAACATAAGGGTCATGCTGGTATAATTGCTTACATTCATAGGCTCATGTGACTATTTTAAATTATTTCTTTTTCTCTGTTCGCTCTCGTTCGTGATTTTTCTATAAATAGTTCTTCAGACAAGGATCATGCCTTCCATCACCGCCGCGAAGAGGGAGTATGAGGAGCGCCTCATGGACTGCCTCAACAAGTACAGCCGAGTGCTGTTCATTGGCGTGGATAACGTGCGCTCGCAGCAGATGCACGACGTCCGCGCCGCCCTCCGTGGCAAGGCCGAGATTTTGATGGGTAAAAAGACGCTACAGGCCAAGATCGTGGAGAAGCGCGCACTGTCCAACGATGCTACAAGCGGAGCGAAGCACTTCCACGACGAATGTGAGGAGCACAAGCTCCTGACAGGAAGCACTGGTCTTGTGTTCACCAACGAGGATGTGCAGACGATTACTGCGGTGCTGGATCAGCACCGTGTAAAGGCCCCTGCGCGTGTTGGCGCCATCGCTCCCTGCGACGTGATCGTTCCCGCGGGAAACACTGGCATGGAGCCGACTCAGACCTCCTTCTTCCAGGCCCTCAACATCGCGACGAAGATTTCGAAGGGTACCGTCGAGATTGTGTCCGACCGGAAGGTGCTCTCTGTGGGCGACAAGGTCGACAACTCCACGGCGACGCTGCTGCAGAAGCTAAACATCAGCCCGTTCTACTACCAGGCCGAGGTCATCTCCGCGTGGGACCGTGGCGTGCTGTTCGCGCGTGACGACCTCAAGATCACCGACGACATCGTGGAGGGCCACCTCCTCGAGGGCATCAGCAACATTTCTGCCATGTCTCTCGGCGCGGGCATCCCAACCGCCGTGACGATCGGCCCGATGATTGTCGACGCCTTCAAGACGCTCCTTGGGGTGTCCGTCGCCACCGAGTACGAG
>HF955063.1:434444-450915 GCA_000582765.1 Phytomonas sp. EM1 | reverse complement strand
CCTTAAAGTCTTCGTCAAGGTTCGTACGATTGGAAGGAAATACACATTTATGCTTTTTTTTTCATTTCCATATTTTCAAATATCTTTCTCCTGTCTTTTTCCTTTTCTGTTCTGAGAGTAGTCCCACAGCGACTCTATTGGATTGTCACTTTTTTATTTTCTATACATTTTATTCTATCCACTTTTGTCTCCCCTTCTCTTGATTCAAGGCTTTGTGTTCCTATTTAGCGCGTTTTTGAGGGGTGTTGCTTCTAGATAGTGACTCATCATAAGCCTTTTTCCCCCTTTAATGGATCGCTTTATTGAAATTTTTCTGACCTATGATGATTTAGAATGTGGTGGCGCATCGGACGCCCTTGTTGAGCATCTCCAGCGTGACACTGCGCCATTTGCAGGTCACTGTAGGCTTTCCGTGAGACCACTGCCGATATACGATCAGGATTCTCATCAAGTTACTCTTAGGAATGCACTGGAAGAAGCTTCCCGTGAAGGTATTCATAGCATAATTGTCTTTTCCCTTTTAAAAGGAGATCTGCCCGAGGAATATCTTGGCATTAAGAATCTATGCAGAACTACCAAGTGGCCTGTTATTCGATGCGAGGTCTTAACTCATCTAGAGAATTACTCTGATGTGGGACTCAGCATTCAAAATCTTGTTCGTTTAGTAATACACGATATATTAACAAAATATCCAGATGAATTGCAAGAGTTATGATATTACGACTGAAATTGCTGAGAGATTCTAAGGTTTGAATTAATTCTCTGAATATTGTCAACATGCAGTACATCTCCAAATGTGGTATCTAGAATTAGGCGTTTGTTGAGGCCATAGGGGAATGTGGCATACTAATGCGGGGAAATTATTGGATGAAGCCTCATTCGTGGAAACTCAGGTCTACTTTAGTTGTTATGCTCATTTGCCGTCTTTGATTTTTGCGGTTATGCATGTTGCGTTCTTAAAAATGTCTATCTTCGATATTTGAGAGTCAAGGACAATAGAACAAATATACATATTATCAATATGTATATTATTCTTTATGACCTTGCTTTCTATAAGCAGTATGGGAAATAAAAAAACTTATTCCATAATTTTTTGTTTGAAAAATTCAACGTATCACCCCCCTTCACCTATGTGCGTAAAGGATTTAGTGAATACCTTTTTAATCTAGTCGTAAAATAAGTTGCTTCAATAAGTAGGATTTATTTACTTAAAGTTTTTTGGTTTTGCGTATATGTGCCTCTCATCATGGAAAAGACAGTAGATTATTTTATAACCGACGATCCTGTAATTCGTCATTTGCAACTAGTGGAGTTGGTGCTTTCTCATTGCACCGATGTCCTATGGTCAGACAGCCATACACGACACAAACAGACATTTATTTGGCTGAACAAACTTCGGCATCGTATAAAAAATCTCGAGGCAGCTAAATTGGTCAATTTTCCAAGATATACTGGCGCAGCCACAACGATAGGGTCACTTAATGAAAGTAGCCGCGCCACCAAACTCCCTGCTGCCACGGATTCGCTTGACTCTTCCAACTCTTTTCGTCATCAAAAATCGGGGTTTAACGGTCTCCATGTGGCGTCTGCAGATGTCATTCTTCTTAAAAATCCTCACATCCAACAGGAACACTCATCCAAGTCGCACTTCCTCCCACATCCATTCCCAGGGGAGTTGAGGAATGGCCTAAGACCACACACCGAGGTCGAGTCTAAACTCAAGGATTCCCTAAAAGTGAATTTAGCTGGCAGTCGTGCTTCGCGGAGGGGTTCGCCCGAACCACATCTGGATTCGGCGCTCTCCACAGATAGCGAGGAGGAGGAAGGGGAGCGTTCTATCGAGGTGCAGAAGCGTTATCGTGGTGCCACACCGGCGACGACACCTGGTGGGGAGGTTGTGATGGTCACCCCATCCGGCCACTCCCTGCACGAGGATGACAATTCCCTGCTCTTTTTCGATCTCCCGCTTCTCATCCAGCGGCTCTCTGGCGGCATCACGAACGAACTGTTTCACGTATATGACCCTGACAACCCGTCCAGATCGGTAGTGGTTCGGATTTTTGGAAAGGAGACGGAGCGGGTGATCTCTCGCGAGAGTGAGTTGTTCTACCAATCTCTTTTTCTTAAAACCTTTGTTCACGGCAACAATTTTCTTATTTACGAGTACTTGAACTCATACGAACCCTTGCCGTACGCTGAGATGCCTGTCGAAGGCGAAGCGATCGCTGAAGCGATTGCGGCATTTCAGGTTCGTGCGACCTGGGCCGCTCGCGGAAGGCAAAATCTGCCGCAGCCGTTGAACGGACTCATGGAAATTGAATCTCTCTCAGATGAACGAAAGCCAAGCGTTGAAATTGGCAATAATGCATATGAAAAACGGGGAATTGCGGATAATAGTCGGCGCTCTCCATCCATCGCTGTTAAGAGTCAGGAGGGTCGAACACGTTTTGAGCGCGAGTCCAACTACACCATTCATTCTCTAACCGCGTGGGTGGAGCTGATTGTTTCTGAGGAGATTATCCGCAAAGTGAATGAAGAAAAACAAGTTGAGTTCAGACGCGTGGGGAAAGAGCTTCATGAGGAAAGTCAGTACATGCTAAAGCTCCTTAAACCTCACCTTGAATCCTTAGGAGAGGGTGTCTGTCACAATGATTTACTTAGTGCAAACTTTATGCGACATGTGAATACACGGAAGCTGAAAATCATTGACTTTGATTATACTAAGCGAAATTTCCTTCTATTTGATCTAGCAAACCACTTTAACGAATACACCGGGCTGGAATGCGACTATGCTAAATACTTTCCGTCTGACGAACATATTTCTACCTTTGTCAGGCGCTATAGGTGCGTAATGCGGGCGCAACTGGAGCGAAGTCATGCAGATCTTCACATTACAGAGGATATCATCGCCAACGAGCGGGCGCTGTTCTTCTCTCAGAGTGCTTCAGAAGAAGAAAAGGCTATTGAGCAGTCAGTAGGGCTTGTGAAGCTGCTTACGCTATACTCCCACCTATCATGGAGCATATGGTCTCTGCTACAGGAGGCAGTGTCCGCTCTTGATGTAGATTTTCTCGAGTATGGAAAGCTGCGACTGGCGCGCTACTACGAAACGAAAGATGATTTTTCACGGCCTTACGCAATAAGTTTAGAGGTGATGGAGGAACAGTATGCGATGAATGATACCCATTGAACGCATTGGTAGCACATGCAAGCGGAACTCTGTCAGGATTGAGCTTTCTGTTTTTTTTGTTGTTGTCTCTGAATTCTGATCACAATTACCTTCCTAGCACTATTTTTCTACCATTGTTTTTTTATCAAATATTTTGGAAACATTAATTTAAACCTCACAGAATTTTTAGTGAAATAAGAAAAGGAGGTTTCGAAATTCGAACCTTTAAACCTACTTTGGGCGGCTTCTTTTCTATTGTCTCACTCCTCGTCTTTCCAAATCTCTACGCGCCCAGTGTTGTATTCCGGGATGAATCGAATCGCTCTTTTTTATCTTCAATAGACGCGAACAATTGGCCAAGAAATACCTTAAGACATAGTTATTTTGGCCAATTTTCCTCATTTACATTATTTATGTCGGTATGCAGATGTTTATCTTTTATCGACCATGCATATCAACCATATTCTAATCTAATTTAATAATAGCATTCATAATGGTTTTGGATTCCATTTTGAATTTTGAGTTTGTTCAGTCAGGGTTTCACGTATTCCGTTAAGGTGTTTGCAAACTGAATGCCCACCTTTCCATGCATTGGTTTTGTATTAACAATAGGAAGGCATTTTGAAGGTGGTCATTAACACACAACAAGGGAGATTAAACTAAGAGTTCCGTTCAAATTTTCTTTTTTATTTAATGTTAAGAGTTGAACTTCCTGCATTCTTTGAGAAGGATGAGATCCATTCACTGGGAGCTGAGCTCGTGATTGCCAAAGCCTTCGCAACAGCTGCTACAGCTGCATCCACATCCTCTTACGAATGTGTCAGGCTAGAATTTAGCTACCCTGGTGCATCCTGGAAAATTAGCACCGATTTTCATCAAGATCGTTCTAAACGGGCTATTCGGGACGCTTTTTTGCGACTAGTGGATCGTGCGCTAGCGCGTGTTTACCCACCAATTGATGTCCTCCGGTATCTCAGTGACCGATCGCCGCAGTTCACTTGGGATGGGTTCTTCGCCGCTTCCTTTTTCTTTCAGACCATCCTTCCCTACGCGTATGGCTTCAGTCACCCCTGTCAAACATGCGATGTGCACGGCGCTCTATACACGGTTGAGGGGGCTGCCGCACCTTTTTTTTCGATTAAAAGCGATTTACAAACCGAAGTGGATGTGCTGAAGCGCGAGTCATCCCTCGCAGGGTCTATTTATCAATGTGATTCAGAGCTTTGGATTCGTGCAAAATTATCCGGCGAGAGGGCGAGAGTTGAGTATAACCATCAAAAAGGATCAGATGATTGCGCTGAAAGTTCCCGTTCTGTGACGTCAGGGTGTTTAGATCCCGAAGGAGACACCCATGAAGAGGAGACAATAGCTTACATTGCCGAAAGGTTAGGAGTATTTCATAAAAAAGCGAGCTTGTGGCTAACAGAGCGTATCGCGAATGAAGGGAGCTGGGCAAAGTCCTCGGGTTCCTTTTCCCCCACCAACACGCGAGACCGGAAGCGTGGCCGGCAGGGAATGCAAGGCGGCAACGCGACGTCCGCTTCTTCTCCAAGAGTACATTTCAAGCCCAATATACTTGCCGCCGCCGCCGCCTCATTTCCTCTTCCCTCGCGGGGGGAAAAAAAGGATCGGTTGGGAAAGGGTAATACCGAAGGGAGGGGGTCGCTAGCGGTATCCAAGGCCTCCCCAGGCTGGATGCTTCATCTGGATGTAAGAGGGATCGAGTTCGATGCGGTTTGTGTTGCGCAAACCGCGCGCTACGCGTACGTTGCATGCCCGTATTGGGATCCAAACGCGGGGAATACTGCGTCGCCGCATTCCGCTGCGGAAGCCGGTGTGCGGCGCGGGGCAGCCGATTCCTCTCAGGGAGTCCGTTGGTGCCTGGTGGCGCGTTTACCGATCCCTTCCTACCTCGCCTCTATGACGGCGGCGGTGGAAGGGGAAGAGGGGAAAGGGGATGCACCGGACGCTTTCCCTAACACGCACCCGTTCGCGGAGGAGACGCCCGCGTCTCCGCGTGGTGACCACTTTTTGCAGCTCAGTGAGGCCTCGAAGTTTGACAACTCGAGCCCCCTGCGTGAGCTACGCGAGGAGTGTAAGCGGCTCGTGACCGTCCGCGCGCACGGGGTCCGATGCCGGCGGCTGTCTAGTGCCCCGCCAAACACCTCCCCTTTTATGTACCACGGTGCACCTCTTTTCCTCTGGTTCGAAGACGCGTACCTTCTTGGCCAGGGTCCTTTCCTTCCGTATGGGGCGCCTGGGGAAGCGAAAGCCGGGGTGTACGGCGGAGTTTTGTGTTCAGATTTGGTAGAGCTTGTTGAGGCGAGTTGTCGACGGTATCTGCGTACATGTGAAAAGATGAGTCGGTATGTGCGGGCTAATCCGATTCCTTTTCGGGCAGAGGGCCCACCCAAATGCCAAGACGTTGATGCCACGGATAGCCTCGATTGTTGTGGGGAGGGGGGTAAAGACTGCTCTTCCACTAATGATGCCGCCTTGAAGCTTCGCACAAAGTTGCGTTTGGGGAAGGAACGACTTGTGGCAAAGGCGGAGACCGTATTTTCTAGCATGACCGACACCAGATCGGTTTACTACAAAAAGTTGCGTAGTAAACCATTTAACTCTGTACCACTCATATCCACCTCTCGAGATGTGGAGGGCCTGTTTGAGGGGCCAACGGTTGAATTTAAGCATCATCTTAGCCATTATCGCCCCGCCACAAAACAACGACGTGAAGACGGTGCCTACGTCGGGAAGAATGCGACCGCTATCATGGACGTGGAGCGCATTCGACATACCATCGCAGCCATGGCCTCCACGATGGGAGGTGTGTTGTGCGTGGGGGTGACCGACGAAGGTGAGGTTGTCGGGCATGAGCGTGGCGAGGTGGTGCAGATGCTGCGCACGACAGGGTTTTGCCCCGCCATGGTAGCGGGCAGTGTGGTGGCGAAGGAGTTACCGGTTCTCAACGTGGTATCCACTCGAAACGCATCGACCACGGAGTTGGCAACTTCTATCAAAGCCATGCCTAAGGACTGGTGGAAGATGCCGTCCACGTCGCTTTCTGCTGCCTACCTAGGTGAAGGCGAGGGCTCGCAGCGTGTGGCTCACGAGGGTGGGGATGATGAGCGGCGTTGCGGCGGTGAAGTGGGAATGACGCTTCAAGCGCACTTTGGGAAGGTGGTGACGGTCATCACTGTTAGCAAGGGGTCCGCACCGTTTTATGCGTCAGGTCGAGCCGTGCTGCCTTACCTGCGTGGGTGCGCTAGCACGGTTCGCATGCCAGCCCTCGTAATGGCGCGGAGGCTAGCCGAGCAGTTTGAAGGAGAGGCGATCTATGATAGCTGAGAGTATCCTAGGTTCACAACGATGTGGCACAGATACTGTTTATCTGATGAAGTAGTATGCCTTTTTTCGCTCTACTCGGTTGTAGAGGATGCTGCACTGCACAGCTCCTTGCATTTTTCGCTTTATTTTCGTATAATTAACTCTCTAAGTGAATCTTATTTATCGCTTTTTGTTGATCTCGAGGCTATGATTTTCCTGTGACCTTTCTATTAAATATACTAATTATGTCGGTGAGTTCGTTCTCACGCATCTTTTTAATACAGTTTCTACTATTATAGCTATAAAAGGAGATAAATAAATAAATAACTATTTATTTATAGACATTTTTACCCCATAGTTATCACTCTTTTAATTTTCGTTTGACGTCTCAATCAAACCAAACCATGGGTCTAGCTGATATCTTTCACCGTACAACGCCTCAAGAGAAGCTGCGCAAGTACAAACGTGCGCTAGAGAAGACGACTCGCGAGCTGGACCGAGAGCGTAATAAGCTGGTTCAGCAAGAGAAGCGGATTGTAATTGATATGAAAAAGATGGCAAAACAGAACGAAATGGATGCCCTTACTATAATGGCACGCGATTTAGTTCGTACACGGAAATACAATCAAAAAATTTACCGTATGCGGACTCAAATTCAAGGTGCCTCGCTAAAGATACAGACCATGAGTTCCACCACTCAAATGGCTACCGCAATGAAGGGTGTTGCAAAGGCCATGAAGTCTATTAATAAAAACTTAAATATTCCTGAAATGCAGCGCATTATGCGGGAGTTTGAGAAGGAGAATGATTTGTTGGATATGAAGGACGATATGATCAACGACGTTATCGACAATGTTATGGATGATGAAGACGTAGAGGAGGAAACAGAGCAGGAGATTCAAAAGGTAATTGATGAGGTTGGGATCGAACTGCGCCAGATAGGTGTCAAAAAGGGTGACCTGCAGGCTAAACCTACCGAGGAGGAAGTAGAGGAGGATAAGGAGTTGGATGCACGCTTAGCTGCCTTGAAGTCGTCTATGAAATAAAGACAGCATTGATCATTCGGGAAGTGTAGTGCTTTACATAAAATCAGAGACCTTCTTGGACAAAATGTCTTTTTTCCCTTCTTCGTTTCGTCAAAAGTGATTTATTTTCCTTCAGCTTGTTGAACATTTATTTTCTTTGTTTCTTATGATACATATTGCTTGACAGTTGGCTGCTTATGATGGTGAGAGGGGCTTGAAAAATTCTTGGTATATATGCATGTCATGTAAATGTAGCTGGGCTTGGGGAATATGGACCAACTTTTGCCTTTCTCTAAGGCTCGATAGTGCTCTCCAAAGATGTGCATTTTCATATTTTCGTATTTATCAGCTTCTCCATCTTTTTGATATGGGTCCTTTTTTCTCTGTTTTTTGTTGCATCAGAATTTTTGTATTTCTTAAGGACCATAGCATGACCTATGCAGGGTCTAAATCGAGGATCAAAAGCTTGATGGGATAGGTTTATTGCTTGAATTTATTATCGTTGTGGTTTACTCATGTAAAAACTTTTTCTATACAAACTTTTCTCCAATTCTATTTTTTTGATTCTTTTGTATCTAAAGTAACCCTGAATTGATTGAAGAGTGGCTTAAACATAAACATTTACCAGGGAAACTTGTACACGCGCGTACGTACACACATAAACATACCTAAGTACACGGACGGTGAAGCAAGCATTAAGTGAAAATAAGACGGTGGCTCGCTGCCCTCACTGTGTACTCACATGAAAGCTTCCTCTGTTTTGGACCTTGACAAAAAATGGTTTATGGTGCCCCTTCCGTTGTGCGCACGCAGTCTCAAAGATATTGCCAACTCCACGACCTCTAAGGAGGAGATGGACGCGTACTACCAGGAAGCCCAAGCGATCTTGGACGATCAGCGTAACCAAAATCAAATGGATCGTGACCGTTGGTATAGCTCCCAGTTTCTTAAGCGTGGTACAATTGCTGACAAAATTGCTTCTGCCGCGGTGAAGCTTGCGGATACGGATTTTATGTTCTTCCTAGACGCTTTCGACCTGCTCTTCGATACCGCGCGCACGGATGCACACCACTATGAAGCAGCGCTCAAGGCACTTGCGGCCGTTTGGCCAAAACTCCTCCCACCACGACCACTTAAGCGGTTCGTTTCGCAGTACTTCGCTACCCTTCCCACTGAAGAGGGCAACCGAAAGCGTGTCTTGGTTTACTGGTTTTTGGAGGACTATTTGAAGCGCACCTATACGCAATTTCTCTCTCTCAGCGAAGCAATGCTAAAGGATCGACTCCTCCAGAGACGTGCGGCGTGGCTGGATGTCGTCGGTAAGCTCCTGTGCTCCATCGCAGAGTCCCGCAGCGTTGCGGCGGCGATGATAATCGACAAGCTCGGCGACAATAGCTCTCAGATAAGCCATAGTGCATACCACCATATCCTCAAGCTCTTGTCGGAGTCATCTATGCATCAGACAATGCTTCTTACCGAGCTTGAAAAGGTGGTGTTTATGAAAAATTGTCCTCTTCAAACGATGCGGTATGTGACGAATATCATGAACCAAATAGTGTTCAGCAAAGAGGAGCGAAAACTAGCGCTGAGGTGTATGCAAATTTATCTTTCCTTGTTCCGACAACTAGTGCACACCGGAAATGTAGATTCCAGGGTATCAATGGCGATCATTGTCGGCTTGCGGCGGGCCTTCCCATACACAGGAACTGATATCGCACCGCTCGAGGAGCATCTGAACGCACTGTATGTGGTTGCCAATGTTGGTAATTTCCAGGAGCGCGTCGCGACGCTATCACTACTGCAGCTGTTGGTCCTACAAAAAGGCTCGAAGGAGACGTTCCAGAACCGGTGGTATCGAGCCTTGTATCGGCTTCTCCTCGTTTCGCCCAAGCAGTTCCCACAATCAACGCAACTGAGCAACTTCTTCTCGATGCTGCACAAAGCCATTCGAGCGGATAAGAACAAGGAGCGTGTGGCATCCTTTGTGCATCGACTAATACAGCGTTGTGCCTACTTCAGCGATGCTGTCGTCTGCGCTGTGCTCCTTCTCGTTGGTGAAATGGCGAATACTCACAGTTATGTACGGGAACTGATTCGTGGGCCTCTCTCAGCGTTTCATAAATCTCAGAATTTGTTGCAGGACAACGTCCGCTATGATCCGAAGGCGCGAGATCCGCAATTTTCTCGGGCCTCGTCGGAGTGCGTTTGGACGCTGCACCTGCTCACTCGACACCCGCATCCTTCAGTCGCCAGGCTGGCTGTGCTGCTGCTCCTCGGTGAGGAGCTCATTTTTGACTCCCACCCCCTCGATGATATGACAACGATGAACTTTCTACAGATGTTTGTCGACGCGAAAGGAAAAGGTGACAAGGACGAGGGAAAGGCTGATATGAAAGCGGGTGCATCTGTCTTCTCCCGCACTTCGCACATTCCCAACATCCCGAGTTCTTCGGACGCGTATTTCATCCAGGCAAGCGCGCAGGACATCGATGTTTCGGCTCTTTTCCTGCATCGATACGCCGTGCAACGGCAGCGTTTCTTAGACGCCTTATCGCAGGTGCGCTCGACGTGGGGGGATGCGAGCGGCGAGGTGGACGTGGCGTTGCGCGTCACTGCCCTTGACAGCGCGCTTTTCGGCCCTTCCGGGAAGCTAGCGGCGCTTGAAGACGATGGCGATGTCCACGGGGAGGGAAATCTACGGAAGACTAAGAATACCAATCTAAGAAAGCATCACGAGGATAATGCAAAGGAGGATGATGGTTCACGTTTTGAGAGCGAGGTGAAGAAGAGGAAGGGGCATATGTCTGATGCGATCGAGCAGGATTCCGATGCGGCTAGCAGCGACAGGGGTTTGGAGTGGGGTGGCCTAGACGACGCTGATGTGGAGAGCGCAAACGAAGGTGCTGCGGATGATGAGGGCGATGGTACCGCTCTTGGTGGGGATCGTCACCGCTATGACGACGACGGAGACGACTTCGCAGAGGTGATTGAGTCACACCGGAAAGAGATTTCCCGAAAGCGCAAGCGTGAAGAGGACTGGTTGAACGCGCGCACCGCTCTCAGCTCCAAGAGACGCTCACGTTGAGCATTGTACCTGCATATAAAAGCCGTACATGCGTTAGGAATCGATACTCATTAACGATCATAGCATATGCGACTCTACAAAGAAGCTTGGGTTTTCCTTTTCATTACCCCTTTCCGTCTTGGCATCGGCAGAGTTCTAATCCGAAGCAATATTTACACCATTTTCTTCTAATAAACTTTATGATGAACTTCGATTAATTTTTTAAATATATAGTTAAAAGTAAATTTCAGACGGATTTGCCACACACTGCACCTTAAAGATCTACTTTTTAGGGCATCTTTAGATATCAGGATATTGACGAATATTGAATTCTTCCCCGTATGCGGAAAAATCTCATCATACCCTCTTTTTTTATTGCTTCACGCAATAGAGCAGCTAAGTTACACATTTCACGATTAAATATCATAGTCATAGGATTCCTTTCGTGGTTAGCGCGAATTTGAAAGCAGCATTTATCTATTTTATATACCTATAGAAAACGCCCGAAGGCTGATGTCGCTCGTAGTTTCTGAGAATCCTGCGCCCATAGGTGCCGAGAGGCCTGCTATCAGTGACACCGAGCACCTCACCTCGCTTATGACGCTCTATCGTGCCCTCTGCGTCCGGCACGATGAGCTTGGCATGGAGATCCTTCTTAACGACCTCCTCGCCCTGCTCACGCGTACCCATCAACATGAACAGGCTGAGTCCTTGATCGCGACGTGTGATCTCACCTTGCCGCACCACTCCAACAATCAGGCAGCACGGTATTACTACTATGTCGGCTTCACTCAGGCTCTGCGCTTGGAGTACGTGGCTGCCCATCACTCTCTTCAGCAAGCTCTGCGGAAGGCCCCTGAGCGCGCGCATGGCTTCCACATCGCGGCGACAAAATTGTCGTTGGTGGTGCAGTTACTGCTAGGTGAGATTCCACCCCGGTCGGACTTTTTAGCCAAGGATATGCGTGAATGTCTATCGCCCTACCTGCAGCTCACTTCTTGTGTGCGCTTCGGCCAGCTCGGTCGCTTCATGTCTATCCTGCAGCAGCATAAAGAGACATTCGCGCATGACCGCACCTACTCGCTCATTCTACGTGTCCGCCAGCATGTCATTAAGACCGGACTTCGGCGTATTTGTCAAGCATACAGTCGTATCAGCATTTCAGACGTGTGTGTAAAGTTGTCCATGGAGAACCCAGCCGATGCGGAGTATATTTTGTCAAAGGCTATCCATGATGGGGTGATTGACGCTGTTCTAGATAATGTCAAGCGGGAGCTGATTACGAGTGACAGCGTGGATGTGTACTCAACTACGGAACCCTTGCATGCTTTTCAGCGACGAATTCAATTTTTGAACGCTACCCACAACGATGCGAAGCGTGCTATGCGGTATTCAGCGACAGATCCTGACTTAGAGGCGGAGCGGAAGCGCTTATATCAGGATGAGAGAGATGAATGCGAACGTGCGCTGGAGAACGCCGCCGATGATATTGGCGATGTGAACTTCGAGGATGGCTTGTAGGTCGAATATTAGCTAAGCCGTACAAAGTTGCATTGCCGAAATTAAAGGAACTGAAGAATGACTGGATTGGTATGTTTAGGCGTGTCTATAGAGAGCTAGTGATATGAGTGTGCCTAAAAGTGTTGTCTTCGAAGATTCTTGTGCATCGACATTCCGCGTTATTGATATACGGTGTGTTTTCCGTAGTTTATTTATCAATCTGATGCACTTAATCACACTCTTTTTTTTTCAGTCTTATCATCTTCCTCCGTATCAATATCGAATATAGGGGAATTGTTTCGTCAGTAAAGCTATTTTTACTTGTCATCGTTGGTGATTTAGCGCGCCACGAAAGGAGTAACTACGATGTTGAATTTCTTTTCATATTAAAACTATTTGAAGCGGCATTTTGACTTTTGTGCAGGTTCCTTTTCATTTCTTCCCTTTGCTTGAAAAGACTTTCTGTTTTTAACAACGAAAAAAGAGAATCTTGAGAAGGTGTACATATAATCTTTTGCCAGCGGCAAACGTGTGTAATTCAGATCCAATCACTTCTCCTATGTCCATAAGACGATCACTATGCATTATGATGTTCTCTTGAATTGGTACATTTTTGTGTGCAGCTTCACATTGATCAAACTCTGCGGCTCGTTTACCTTGCTTTTAATATTCACGTCTTGTGCGCCACAAGAATTAAAATTCCTATTTATTATTAGAATCTTAACTAAAAAAACAAGAAAAACAATATTCCTACCAAAATAGAATATGTCATTGCCTATTCTCGAGTACACAAATGTAGATCGTAGCGATGTGGAAGTGTCGGCTGCTGTCACCCAAGAAGATACATCCATCGCTGATGACACTAAGAATCCTTTAGCATTCCAAGATGGATCCGCCTTTCCCAGCCGAAAAGCCTCACGGAGTAGTTCGCTTCTTCCTTTGTGTATGTCCAAGTCGCAGCACGGGGCGTTGTCGACCTCTCAGTCCACTAGCCCGTCCACCTTCCTGCTGGCCAACGACCTGTCAAGAGGCCGGGAGCGGAGGCCCTCGGGCCTGGTGGTCGCCCCACGGCGCCGCAGCCTGTCATCTTTTGTGGCCCCCACCGCGGCCTCCGGGGGGCGGGGCCGGGACACCTTTTACAGCTGGGACCGTGCCTTCCAGATGGTGGCGACGTATCCCCTCATGCGGGTCACGGACACCGCCTTCGAGAACGCGCTGGGGGCGGCCCAGCGGCGGCGCCCATCCCGCACCGATTTGGAGACCTCGAGACTGAGCATTTCCCAGGGCTGTCTCGCGGCACCGGAGCGCCAGAGCAAAACCCCTTTATCAGAGAGTTTTAATAGCCTTGGACAGTTTCCCGCCCCGCGCTCTCCCATGAGTTCCGCGCAATTACCCTTTCCGGAAGTGAATTCGGTCGGTACTGAGGGAGAGCGTCACGTCGACGGCAAACACGGTCGCGCTTTAGGAGGGATCCAACATCTTTGTACTTTAGGGCTTAGCACGGTTAAGCTCGCGGCGGTCCTCAAGGGCGCGATGATGTGGCAGTCATTGATTGTCCTTATCCTTTCGACCGACGAGATGGCTACTCGATACCGTGAAATGCGGCTGCGTGCAATTTTAGAAAAAAGAATGCTTCCGGTGTTACTTTACCGCAAGGATAAATACAATCATGTGTTGGGAAAATATGCCGCGGAACGCCTCTCAGGTTCTTCACACCCACCCGCGCAAGCAAGAAGACAAAGTGTAACCAGCAACGCCGAAGGTGATATGATGCATGCCAACTACTTGGCGGAGCACAGTCCTCTGTTGGCTTCGCTTGGCTCCCCTGCGTTACTTCAGGATCTCTCCCTACTCATGTCTAGGGTGCGCTTTATGCCGGGTGAAATTATCGCTCAATATGGAGATCCAAGCCAAAGCAAGTTGTACTTTCTTATTTCGGGGAAGTGTCATTACTTGGAAAAGTTGCCCGGCGAGGGCAGCTCTGGCGATCACAAAGAAAAGCTATCTGACCTCACCCCATGCAGCAATGAATCGACGCACGCTAATGTGCATGTAGCTAAGGACAAACACGTCTCGATCAAGGCTTGGGTCCCTCATAAGATCCTGGTATCTAAGGCAACATTTGGTGGGGTGTTTCAAAGTTCAGCTACCTTCGCTGGGACATACAAAGCTATCTCACAATGCATTATGTGGATACTTTCCGCCGAGGATTTTGAAGCCGCGTTCCTGAAGCATATGGACCACAAGATGCTGCAGAAGTATTTCGAGGCCTCAAAAGAACATCACATGAATCTACTGTGTGAAAAATATCCTATTCATACCTGCATACATAATGTTCCTATATATCGCCACTTAATCCATTCCAACACGTATCCGGTCGATCGGTATGTGTGCGACTTTGAGCCAGTTGTTATCGAGCGCGGCAAAGTTTTATTTGAGCAAGGGCAGCGTCCCGGTGACGTGTACTGCCTCATCGACGGTTCAGTCCGGCGAAGCATAAAAGGGCCTGATGATTCATATGAAAGCGGTGTTTATCAAACTCTCACACTAAACAAGTTCTACACCCTCAAAATCAAGGGACGGTATGCACTGCTCGGCGAGGAACCCTATATCTTGCCCGGTGTTCAGCGTTACCAGTGCACTGTGAGCAGTCGTTGCGCGCTCTTTTATCGGATATCTGGTGAGAGGTTTATTAACGCTATTCTAGACAGCCCTTTGCTACTTGTCAATTTACGCACAAAGCTAACTGAGCAAATTAGAAACAATATGCGCCTTGATCCGATGTGCCTGCGCTTTGCCCCTCTTCTTAGTGAGTTCCCGGAGAACTCAATTAACGCATTAGCAAAGGCGGCAGAGCCAAGGGTATTCGGTCGGTCTGTTTCACTTTGCGAGCCTTCTCAAAATGTGAAGGAGATTTTCCTGGTGATGTCCACCGATCTACGCGATCCTCGCTCTTACGGTCGCGTCCCCACCATGCCATTGGCCACGCTGCCACCACTGCGTACCACGGAAGGTGAGAAGCCAAAGGATGAGGCGTTGAACTTTTCTTCAACAACGTGGACCTACCACAAGGACGAGCCCACGAAAACCTCCAAGCCGAAGGGTCAGCATATGACGTTAGTAGATTGGGCGAAGCCCCCCAACATCACCACAAAGAATTCGATCTTTGGTACGTCCCAGCTAGCTTCGAACGGAAACCTTGAGTACCGTAGACAAACCACCGATCCCAGGCGGGATGATTGTGTCCACTTTACTTTTGTGGACGAAGTGGAAAGTGAGGCCATGGATCATAGCCAATCGAATGTGGGGAAAGGCATAGGAGCGCCTGCATCCAAAGTGATGGCGAGTGGAGCAGGTGCAGCAGTCCAACGCCCAAGTATCGTAACTCCGGATGAGGAACAGGAGTTGAACCCGCCGCTGCCGTTCCTACCGACGAAACACTTTCTCGCAACCGTGGGTGGTGGATGGGAAGGGCTTTTGATGACCAAGTGGCCAAGTGGCTGGGAAACCAAGTCAACCGTTGAAGCATGGGCGATTCCGACTCTTCGTATTCGTATCGAATTCAAAAACTCTCCTAAGAGTGTGCAGTCAGCCATTCTTCTAGCTGCCCGCACGCAACAGAAGATTGATCTAGGTCTATCCGAGCTCCCTTTAAACATGCTGAAAACCGCAAGTGCATACTATCCATCACTTCCAGAGAAATCTGTCTCTGAAGTGTTAGGGAAAGACGACTCCTCAGGCGTACAGGGCGGCAAAGCTTTGGTCCATAGTAGAAGCAAAATTCCTATACGAAAGCACAAGCATAGTCCAGAAGTCTTGAGGAACGGGAAATACAAGCATTCTTCAGAAAGTGGATTAAGCGGATGCAGCTTTTCGAAAAAGAATGCAGCATCGGAGCGTAAAAACTTCACCTCTCCTTTAGACGGATGCAGGAGTTCAGGGAGCGCGGGCACGCAAGAAGACTCGTTGCAAATTAATATGGAGAACCAGGGAATCGCTTCCTTTGCACCTTGTGAAAGTGGGAGCCTTGAATCACACCCTGATAACTCTCGGATGGGTAGGGATAACAGCTCCACAAATGCGTCATTCAGCAAGTTAAGCCCTCGCGACGTTCCGGGGAAACCTGCGGAGCCGTTTGGCAAGGTCGCCTCCCGGCAGGGATCCAACGCGAGGGCGCGGCGGGATTTCTTCACCTCCCATCGACGGAGCAAGTCCGGCCACGCTTCGGCGGCGAAGCCCCTCCCGGCTTCCCTCACTCTCCCGCACACACTCTCTCTGTACTCCCACTTCATGCTCTCCAACATGCCCGTGCATCCCCCGCAGGCGCTCCTGCTCGAGTCGCCCCCGCCGCTCTCGGGCGGGCGGCCCACCGACGCGGTGGCCGGG
>HF955063.1:411218-426085 GCA_000582765.1 Phytomonas sp. EM1 | reverse complement strand
TCCTGGAAGTCCGCTCTGGCCTGGTCGACGGAGTTGGCCGCCGCGGCGGTGGAAAGCCGGATCGTGGAGACTGGCAGCGGGGCCTCGCGGGGCGCCGTCGCGCGTCGGTCGGCGGCGGTTCTGCCGGTCGAACCCCCGCTCTCCGCAAGGATGTTGAGTCTCTTACTTTGTATTTGCGTGGACGATGGTAGCCCAGAAGGGGCCCTGTACGCCATGGGCTACGCCCGTAGAGTGGGTGGGGTTGAATTGGCTTTTTCCGAGGAAATACGTGCGTTGCTCTACTGCATGATGTACGATCGACCTTCTGAGGCGGAGGCCCTGGTTGTGCATGCAGAAGAAAAACATGGCGGAGTTGCTTCGGCCCCCTTGCGGCGCCTTTTAACTATTGCGCAGTCCGCTAAACAACGACAATCCTACGAGTTGAAGTGTCCATAATGCGTTTTTTCCTCCTTTCGGGTAGATAGTTCACATAAAAGACTTTGAAAGGATGCTTTCGTGCTGCAATTCATTCCTAGAGCTAGCCTTAGAAGAGGTGGGAGGAAATGTATTGAGAGAGAAAAATTAAATAAAAAAGATGATGCTGGGGACTTCATTTTCATTTTTTTTTTCCGGAGGAAGTGGACTACAAATTATACATTGAGGAGGCGAAAATACACACACAAATTGATACTAAGGAAGCTTAGCTCTTTAATATTAGCTAGCAACATGTCGAAGGAACTGTCGCAAGAAGATTTTAAAATTAGTTCCGATGAGAAGTGGGATCATTCGCTTGAAAACTTTATTCGTAAAGCCTCCATTGGAGTTTGCATGAGTATTTTGCCATGCTTTTTACTAGGGAGATCTGCTGCTGTGCGGGGTGCCATTATTGCCTTAGGCACAGGTTTTGGATGTGGAGTAGCGTACGGTGAGGCCCGCTATCTTTTCGATCACGATATCGTATTTGACAAGCGCAACATTGTTCAAATACAAGCGTTTAATCACAAGGAGGCCACGAATTTTAATTAAGGGCAATGCAGTTGTGGAAGAAGGGACGCTGCCTTCTATTGAACTTGCGTATTAGGTGAATGATTTTCTGGGAGGGACGTTTCGATGCATTTATTTTGTCTATCGCTGTTACTTCTTCTTTTGTTTCTGTGGTAGGAGGATTTCTTGACCGTTGATAAATTCCAATGACGTTTGACTGTCTCATCTTGGAATCCGATGAAAGACATTTGGGACACGATGTAAATGATGCTGATGAGGAATTAATCCATTTCCGCAGCTTCGTCATTTTTATTCTCATATTGGAGGCTCATTTTTCTCCTTTATGCTCAGGTTGTAGTAGTTTTCTCCTAAAGCAAATAACAAGTTGTAAACTACAGTTGTGAAATTCGGGGCATCTTTATTGTTGGTGGCACTTTTCAGAAAGTGTAATACGCAAATCCAATCATAAGGTGCACAAAATGTCGGTCTCTCACGGTATGCTGATCTATAACAATGATATTACGCCAGACAGCCTGGTTGACATGAAGGGGGATTGCAAGATCTTAGAGCATGTTTCGAGTACCATAGCAAATTCGTCACTTTTTAAGCTTGACAAGGAAGATCACACCATCGCAAATCTCCTGCGCATGAAATTGCATGAGTCCCCTTTTGTGCAGATCGCAGGCTACCGGGTGCCGCACCCCACGCAGCATCGTGTTGAGCTGCGGGTGCAGACCTCATCTGACGGCAGCAGCAGACGGGTGCCGACGCCGAAAGAAGCATTGCAGACCGCCATTGATGGATGTCTTCTTGATTTGCAGACATTTGAAGAGCAGCTTCGAGCGGATGCGCAGGCAAAAGGGTTGGAGTTGGAGGAGGCGGATTTGCATTAAGACACAAAGAATTAAGATTGACATATATTGTTTGCTTGACTTTACATGAATCGTCAATAGTGATGTGAATTTGGTAAACAGAGTCTTCAATGACATCTCCTTTTTACCTTTCGTTGCGTATCTCTTTCTTCTGCTCATCCCTGGGGTAGAATTGTGTTGCTATA
Source organism: Phytomonas sp. EM1 (assembly GCA_000582765.1). Classification (NCBI taxonomy): domain Eukaryota; phylum Euglenozoa; class Kinetoplastea; order Trypanosomatida; family Trypanosomatidae; genus Phytomonas; species Phytomonas sp. EM1. Next base: position 424,065 of record HF955063.1, on the reverse strand, counting down.
CTTATAATTTTATACACACAAGGAAAAAGTAAAATTTTTAAAAAAATAAAAGGAAAGTGAGTGTTTAATGGAAAGTATTCCGATGGATAAGCACGACGCAACCCGTTTTACGAGTTCGGTCTCAGATAAGTGTCCATCTGAAGATGAAATATCAATGATCCTTGAATTGTTTCGCAAGCAAATCACCTTTCCCGGAACTTCAAAGAATAAAGAAATTCGTCAAGAAGATTCTTCTGAGCAACCAATCGAATCTTTACCAAATAATTTTGATCTCGGTTATCTTATAAATAAACGAGTCAGCTCATTTGCTATTCCATCGTTTTCAACTACTTCTTTAACAATTGTTTGGATCGTGAACCTCCTTGTCTGTTTGCTATGTTTTGTCTTGGCCGAAATTTATCAGGGGCACCTGGATATGTTCCCGCTGATTTTACTTGTTGTCTTGGGCTGCCATATTATCACGCTGAATAACTTCTTCTCGTACATGCTAGGTCGCCATCGGTACGGTGCTCACCGCTATCGACTTTACCAACCTTTCCAGGGCGGTCACCGGTTTGTAATCATGCAGTTTTTCGGTATCTCCTGTGTATTATTTTCCCTGGCGGTTGCATTTTTGCACACCCTCTTCCTCTTGTCATCCTCCTCGCACAAAGAGGCTCAGCATGGGCTCTATACAACAGTAATTGTCTTTGGTGTTGCTGGTAACATCCTTCTTCACCTTTCGCTTTATTATTTTCAGCCTCATGAGGGTGAGAGGGCGTTGATGCATGCGGACGGCAATCAGGAGTCTCCCACGTCCAATAACGGGACTTTCTTCAACCCGACAAGCTTTTTAGAGTTGCTATATATCAGCCCTAACTGTGAGTCGGCGTTGGTGGTGATCTTTGCGATTGCACAGTGTTTTGTGAGTGCGCTGGTTGTGATGCTTCCCGAGATTGCTACCATCGTTAGTGTTTGTTTCCTTGTGCTGCAGCTACTTAGCGGCGCAACCGTCCATTTCTTCATTGGCCGTGCATACAAGCCGGGCTATTGCTTGGGAACCCTTCGGCTTCGACGCAGTGCAGATACCATTGGTTTCTGGATTGCTCGTGCACTTTATATTGCCTCAGTGGCTATGAATGCACTTTTCCTGAAGAGTTCATCAATATTACATGCAACACCCTTTGTTTTGGTGTGTATAGCCACTTTTAACGGGTTTAGCAACGTTATTTTTCTGTTCATCGTTCGCTCTACCTCTTTTAGCTCTATTGAGGTCAAACCATCTAACGGCATTTTTCGATTCTTTGGAGCTGTACTGAACGTCGTAACATATCTGTTAGGAGCTGTTTATATCGTACTAACCTTGTACATAACGCTTCATGAGGATGAGATGAACTGCTCGGATGCTGGGCGAAGCGCGAGGGATATTTTGTATTTCTGCTTGCAGTTGATCCTTGTCTTCTCACTTTTTTTGGCCCCAATCACTCAAGTTGCCGGATGCGCGATTCATGGTGCGAACTTCACTATTCATCACAGCTCTCAAGGTCGACCGGCGTTTCTATTCATTCAGTGCGGGGCTTGGCTGCTCTACCTTTCAGAACTCTTGGCTACAGCATTGTTTCTTTTCACGGGCACTCATTCCTTTGGTCTTATTGCGAGCCTCAGCTCTGCGTTTAGCGTCACCTGCATTACTTTTTCGGAGCGTATATACAATGCAAGGCCGGACCGATTGTGCGAGCTTGAGGGTGGCGTCTCAGCAGCCAACCTCAGTGATATGGGCGAAGATGGCAGTGATGTTCAAGATTTTCACCTTGATAACGCTTCTAAGCAACAGCGACCAGAATCAAGATCTGCATTTGACAAGCGGCGCTCTCTGCTTCTTGATGGTGGGAGTTATAGTGAGGATGAGGTGTCTGGAAACCTCCAACTCGGCTCCCTTTTAAATGCTGAAATGATTTGCGCGTATGTATGCGCCTTTGCATCCTTCACGCTATGCCTTGTTCTGGATCTTTCAGAACACTATAAGTGGTTTGATGCGGATATTCCACGTTCAAAGTTGCTTCTTCTAGGGTGCCTCTTTTACGGTGCCAGCGTACCGCTTGCTGACTTCTCGTCACGGAGCAAGGGTATTCACGTGTTTTATCTGTTTTCTAGTAGCCCCACGTTTGTTGTACTGCATGCGTTGAGCTGGACAGTACACGTTCTTGGTATTGTGGTAAATCTCTTTATATTCGCCCATTATCAAGAGAAGGATCATGCAGCTGCATTAAAAACACACACAATTCGAGGGCTGTTGCAGTTCATTCCTCTTATACTTATCACCATTTACATTGCTATGGAATACAAAAATGATCTTCAGAATCGGCAGCGCCGCTGGCTCGGTGTTCAGGCCTTGGACACGTTGAATCAGATCCTTAGCAAGATGGTAGAGAGGTCAGAAAAAAAAGAAGATAAAGATGCCTTACAAATAATGTTTTCAGCAGTTGCAGAGCCAGTTTTGCAAACCTTTGGCGTGCTGGACTCGTCCGAAATGCTTTACCTTCGCTTGCCTATACAAGCGAGTTCTTCTAGTGAACAAGGTACCCCTGAGGGACATGAGGCATCTCACCAGCCCCGCTCTGTTAGCCTGAAAGGCAGCATTGCTCCGTCCTCTTCTGTTTCCTCAGCCAACCATGTCGCCTTTAGGAAAGAAGCAGTCAACACGCGTGCTATGCTCAACGCATACGAGCGTCGCCGCCTGCACCAAGACATGGGTATCATTGTCATGCTTCTCTTCCTCGCCACCGCGTCGCTTTTCATGATTGGCTCGATTCCCAGCTCCCACGACGTCTTTCGGGTAGGCTGCGCGGTGTTCGGCTTAATTGTCTGCACCGGATCGTGTTTGGGGATTCACGTAGGCTACGGTGCACTCCTCCATCGGAACGACCCCAATTACGCCGTTTTCATGCCCTTCCGAGGCGGCGCCGCTTTTGCTTCGTACCAATGCGTCGGCTGGATTGCCTATGTCTTAGTCGTCCTGCTGACGTTGGTCGCTAATGAGGTGCCTGGGGCGCTGGGGAGGGGTGGGATGACGCTGGCCGCGGTGCTTTCGGGGGTTGCTCAAGTTTCCTTGTTCAAATCCATTCCAAAGTACACGCCCACGGCAACCAAACACTTTTTGGAACGAAATGGCGAGGCAGCAGTTGCGGTTCTGGTCTTTTGTTTCACATTTGCTTTAAACCGCCTCCACATGTTTTTTCACTCGTATCTGGTGGATGGGTCGCACGGTCCAATGAGCTATGAGTTCCCCACTAGGTTTTTATTGTATCTAACCACCATCGGCGTTTTACTCGCTGCGCCACTGATTTTGCTCGCGATGGGCCGTACCACACAGCAGTGGCGTCGCGTCCGGCATCAGATGAACCGTCAACCTTCGAGGGAAGCAAACGATCCCGCGAATGAGCAAGGCGTCGATGCTGACTTCGACGCGCAGGACGACCTCAAGAGGATGTGGATTACTATCGTTACGAATACTCTTGAGATTGGGACGATCATCCTGACTATGACCGCGCCGTTTCTCACGCTTTTCTTCTTACATTACGTATTTTCTAACCATACTTCCCCGCTACTCGATGCGGTGAGTTATTACTTGCCCTTCATGCTTTGGGTGGCGGTCGGTACCCTGTTTATTTCGGCGGTGCCCTACATGGCAGATGTAGGCATCCCGCGAATGTTTCTGGGGATGCGCCCCGCTCTCTCCACGTACTTAGTCTACGGTCTGCCATTATTCATCGTCGTTGTTTTCCTCATACCGGCGGTGCTTGCTCCTCGCCTAAGTACGGCCGTTAATCTGTTTGTTGTCCATGCTTTCGCTGTTGGGGGTACCTATAAACGGGTTCGTTGGGCAATCCGTGTTCTTCTCTATGCAATTATTGGGTATTTAACCTATAAAGAGATCGTTCGCTGCCTTGATGAGTTTAAAGAGCCACGTTTTGATATCTGGTGTTTGGTCATGTCTAGGTTTCGGGTATACGTATTTGATCTATTGATCATGGTTTTATGGATCCTGTATATTCCTTCATATCAGGGAAAGCCATATCATACGGGATCACGTCGCAGTCCACGGTTCATTAAATTTATGAAACATCATGTTTTTTCCGAAGTCTCCAAGTATTTTAGCTTTCGTCTGATCTTGGACTCTCCAAAAGTTAATCTGCGCGACAGTTCCAACAATTATTTGTTCTCGTTCCACCCCCATGGTGTGGTCCCAGGAACCGCACTTTTTGCCCCTTTCACCGACATGTGGCAAGAAAAGGTGGGATCGAACTCGAAAACCTGCGTCGTTGCACACGCCGCGAGTGTGGTTTTCAACGTACCGTTTATTCGTGATTTCAACATGTCCTTGAACGCGTTATCGGTCAGTCGGCATACCATTGAAGCGAGCTTGGACCGTGGCAACAGCGCGATCATCGTTACAGGAGGTCAATCCGAGATGCTCCGAAGCGTTAGTACCGATAAATTCCTTGAACTGATTACCTACCACATTGGTTTTGTGCGCCTGGCCCTCCGAAAACGCGTGCCGCTCGTGCCACTATTGAGTTTTGGCGAAAACAACATTATGAGTATTCTCCAATTTCCATGGCTCCAGCAACTAACACTGAAGCTCCTTGGTTATCCCTTCCCAATGATTTTGTATGGTCGTTTTCTGTTGCCCCTACCGCGCAGAACCCCCTTGACCCTTGTTGTCGGCTCACCTGTGGATATTCCAGTTGACGCTGATCCAGAGAATGAAGAGCACGTCAAAAAACTAGCCGAGACATACTTTCAAGAAGTTGAACGGCTCTTTTATCGTCATCGAGTAGAGGCAGGCTATCCAAAAATGGAGTTGCATCTGATCAAACGAAAATAAAAAAACGAACACGCATGCATGTTGGGCTTTCTCTGGAAAAGCACCAGTATCAACTCAAGAATGGCACCAGGAAAAAATAAAATACAAGGACCAGGGGTACTAAATGGGATAACAACGCTTATTCCATTACGTAGGGGTCAAACGAGAAGTGGAATTCCTTCCATTTTGTTTTACGTTTGTCCTTTTTGTTTCCGGGTGAGATTGACTTCCTGTCAGAGGGGACGTAAGCCACGTTGTGTCTATATCCTTTTATTCTTGACTTTTATATCCAACAGTAACAATATTTCTGGTTTCTTGATGGATTCAGTGCGCCTATACAGTGTTCTGATTATACATTTTTGTCCATGATTCTGTGAAGAGCAGAGAATTATTGATAACTAGTCTCTATAAAGCTTTGAAAGTTAAGAATTGCTACGATTTCCCCGCACTAACTCGGATTCTTCCCTTGCATGGACGCTTTGGGCAGAGCAACATGCTAATCGTAGTACCATATCGCATTTTTACTTTTATTTGCAACGAAAGAAAAAAAAATGAATTTGTACTATGATATTAGTCTTTAATTTACCCACATTTTCTAACACAATCAATGAGTGTGTTTTTATTCATTTTTCAAAAAAAAACATGGGGCTTTAGAATTGAAGAGTAGTGAGTATTAATATCATACCGTGGTATGCTATCTTTATGATATAATGAAACATCTCCTCAAGTAGTAGAATTTCAATCTGAGTTGTCTAGGAAAAATAAGAAGGCTAAATTTTTGTCGTATGTGTTTTCTCTCAAATATTAAAAGAATAAAGCCTATATCAGTTTGGAAATCTATGGTTATATAGGTATTCTGCGAAAAAAAAAACGGCGTTGCATCGGAGGTGCTGTGAGGGGGTAAAAACACATCCAGCGGAAATGCTTCGAAACGCAATATCCCTTTTGATGCGGAGAAAACATAGCCAAAAAGCCTGGTCTCCGCAAGTCACCAACACAGGGGCCGCACCACCCACTGGCATCACATCTCAGGAGGCACTTCAAATCGTGTATCGTCCGATGCCGCCTGAGCAGACAGTCGAATACGAGGAGGACTTCGGCACCAACCTCATGATTCATCGCGAGTTCATCTCCAAAAAGCGCCGCGATCAAATGAGCTTCGATATTTCGCCGCTAGTTTACAGTGATGTAGAGCTGCGACGAGGGCAGAAGCATCTAGCAGGGATTATGAATAAGGAGCGTAATGCAGTGCCCATTGGCATGGCGGGAAGCGAGAACGACAGGGTTCCTTTTAATGTGGAGGTTGACCCTAAAACGAAAGAACTCCAGGGCGCGCGGTATTTTTTCAACGAAAACCGCATGCGCTACTGTGACCGCTTTCAAGAATTTTTCCACACCACGCTCGCCAAAAGGATGGGTGGGGATGGTATGGATACTCAGTTTCTTTTTTCTCTTATGGAGGCCTGTGCGATTATATACGGTTGCGATACGCACGATGCGCGCGAGGTGTATTATCAGGTGTTCGGCAGCGTGGATTTGGACTCGTTGGAGAGAGATGAGCAGGAACTTCGGCAGCGCCGTCAGAACGCGGCTGACGTGCAACGTAATCTGTGCGACTCCAGCTCAGGCTGCGGCCCTGCAACCTCTTACGAGGTCGTACAAGAAACCATTAATTCGTTACCATCCCTCTTTGAGGATGAACCGGGGGGAAGTGGTACAACGATCCAAGGCGAACGCCACTTGGCCGCAGATGCCGGGAACTCTGATAAAATAACGGTGAAGGAGAATAATACATCGTCCGGTGATGATTTGCGCGAGTACAAAATATCTGGTTCAGTCTCTTATGCTGGTTTACCTCCCGACTACGCCATGCTTTATAAAGCGTATCTCGCTCATGCCCGAGGAGAGTCGCCGATCGCATCTTACGATATTTCCACGTTAGCCGCTACTGAATCTCTGGTACGGAGGCGGCGCTGGCGTCACCTCATGGAAAAGCTTGTCCGAGAAGATTATTTAAACTTGTCCGATGACGAATTAAAAGATGCCACACTACTAAATGAGCAGCTACATACTATCAAATTTATGGATTTGAAGGTTGGCGATACGGTGCAAGAAATTTTAGCATTATTGCAACGTGAAACGGGTGATGGTGGATCTTCTCATCGAGATACCCCATTGGAGCAGTTGCCGTCAAACCCCGAAAGGCGTCTATAAAAGATTAACCGACACAGGTATCAAAATAGGTAAAAAAAAATAGGGTCTCCTCTATTTAGAAGTCTTGATACTTCTTTAACATTTCTTTAGCTATCAATCACTATTGGGAAGTTCTAGATAAAAAGGAAGAGCGTAAATGGGTATTCTATAAATGCACGCCTACCCTAGTCGCAAAGAAAAACTGAATAAAAGGAAAAATAATTATAAAAAAGAAAAACACAAAAAAATGTAATTCATACGAAGCAATAAACATCATTTATCTCTACCCATATCCCTTTTTACTATATCCTTTAGAAGATTTTTAAGCATCATAGAAAAATGAATATAATAAAGAGTATCAATCATATAAACAAGGTTTAAACTTTTTGCATTTCAACTTTACACTCCTTTTGAGCACTCAACAATCTAAAAAACTGCACTGCTCAACCCTGAAAGCAAAATGAACGTACCAAGCAACGATAGGGCCGACACCCCTCCCTCGGAGACCGTTTTGTCGCCCCCGAAGCAAACAGACTATGATGCTACGGAGGCTGGCTCACACACAGAAACGTCTCAAAGTTCTGAGAATGAAGCATTCGGAGGCAAATGTACTTACAAACCATCGAATCGTTTTTTCGCCTTTATGAACCGCATCGTTCCGCACGGCGGCGCCATATCAAACTCATATAACCTGGCCTCTGTAACCATTGGCTCCGGCATTTTATCGCTGCCCTCGTCGTTTCAGGCAACTGGAATCATATTTGCCATCGTGATGCTCGTGTTAGTCACTTTATCGACTGCGTACTCAACGTTCATCCTGGGGCAGGCAGCGGAGAAGACGAAGTTTAAACTTTACACCTACGAACTCCTTTCCAAAGGGCTCCTTGGACACGGTTGCGACTATCTAGCGGCTTTTATTATGTGGATGTTCTGCTTCGGCTCGTGCGTGTCGTACGTCATCTCTGTTGGTGATATTATCGAGAATATCACCCAAAACTCCACATCCAGCTCGTTTTGGACCACCATATGGGGTAATCGGCTTCTTGTGTTCATCGTGTGGGCCTGCCTGATGCTGCCGCTGGCCATCCCAAAGGAAATCAACAGCCTGCGCTACGTTTCCGTGATCAGTGTACTCTCCATGGTATACTTCGTCGCCGTTATCGTCATCCACGCTTGCACGAATGCCTTCGAGAACGGCAAACTGAAGCACAAGGTGTCGCTGTTCAAGTGGGGGAACGACGCCACTTCCGGCATCGGCACTTTTATTTTTTCGTTTGTTTGCCAAACCAACACGTTCGAGGTGCTCCGCGAGATGAACCACCCGACGCCGGCGAGGCTGACGCGAGACACATCGTTTAGCATGAGTGCGTGCTGTCTGCTTTACATCATCGCGGGTCTCTTTGGGTACCTGGATTTTGGCGAAAGCATCGACGATTCGATTTTGTTGTTCTACGACGCTAAACGCGAACCCATGGTGTTTATATCCTACTTTGGTATCGGCCTCAAGTTGTGCGTGAGCTTTGCTCTGTGTATGCTTCCAGCTCGCGACAGCCTGTACTACTGTCTTTCCAAGAAGTTCCCCACGTTCAAGAGCATCAACACGGTTCCGTTCTGGCGGAACGCAGCCATCTGCGCGGCCATGTCCACCCTGGCGCTGCTGCTTGGGACTCTCGGCATCCACGTCAACGTGGTGTTCAACTTGCTCGGCGGCCTCTGTGGTGGGTTCATCGGGTTTATCTTTCCCGCCCTTTTTATAATGTATCTGGGGGGGTGGACCCTGAAAAATGTGGGCTGGTTTCACTACCTTAGTACCTATATTTTATTAATGCTGGGTGTTCTGGCCGTTGTTCTCGGCACCACAACGACCATTTACTCCATGATTGTTTGAGAACTTCGCATAGACGATGATACTGCATCATGTATAAACATTTAATTGACTGTAGTAGAATTAAGATCGCTTTATCGCCCTCTTTATTACCAGTTTCCAGAAGTATACAATGAAAAGTGTTTAAAACGGCTTAAAAAGGAAATTTGGGGACATACCCGCCTTGCTAGAGAGAAATGGATTTTTATTTTTGACTTTTTGCTTTCAGTGTTTTATCTTCCGTAGGTCGACCGAAGCGATTCTTTTTGGGTTTAGGATATGTTATCTAATAATGAGTTCTCTTTCAGATTGTTGTATGATTATTATTTTTAATTCATTTTCTACACGATAGCATGTGTAAATAATATTTTGTGTGTTCGGTTTACATGAGGGAGGATTACTTTGATCTTGTTGTGATCGTCGCGATTTCCATCCGCATGTAAAAGTGCAATGATACCGGGAGCGTCTTGAGAGAAGTCATTTTTACTTCCCGTATACATTTTTCTTTATCCTTTCTATTTTATTATGTTGCCACTACTATGAAGAGATCTACACATGCCCTACATCCAAAATGCACAGCACTGCAATATATTAATTATACAATAATTTATTTTTATCTTATACTTTTCTTTTTTTTATTTTTTAAAATTTTTACTTGTTGTACTTTGATGCATACATTTTTTTTGCTCTTTCCTTATAGTATTGTAGCATTGTAAAACTTCTGTGTGATGATGTTTGTTTTCATTGGTGTATTATTTCTACTTTTTCTAGCTGTTTTTACTACTTATTTCTCGTTATATTTTTCTTTTTTTTACATATGTACTTATATGAGTAGGACGTGATAAAATGTATAACTAGGGTTATATCTGAGAGCTAGGTATTATTTGATTGTTACCTTTTCGGAGTATTGATAATCAGATCCTAAATGGGAATACTTTGTCTGTTTTGGGTATTTAGTCGCTCTCATATTTTTTCCCTTTTTTCTCTTTCCGGTTTTGTGTTTATTATGAAGCTTTATTCCCATTTTTTTTGTCAAGCTTTATTTCATCCATCGAAGCGATGTTCCCTATGATGCAAGGACCGCAGGCTCTGCCTGACCAAGTTGCATACCCGATGTTTTGGAGAAATCTTACCCGTTTCTTGGCGGTATCTACTACTACTATCGCCCTCTCTCTCGTCATTCGTCACTGTGAGCATCATACACATGCGATGCTGGTGTCGCGCCTCTAAGGGGCACGACATTTAGTTCGTCTGATAAAGTGGGCTTTCTTATGTAGGTTTCGTTGTACTTGGCATGGATCACCGAATTTCTTAGATGTTTTTTCCCTTTAGTTCGTTGGATCGCCTTTCGTTAATAACCTTAAACTCCGAAATATTATAAACCTTATGCTAAATAGATTGAGAAAAACGTTGTAGTGGCGTAGTCTATGTACCTCGATTATTACCGATCCGTCTTTTGCGATGCGCAATCTCGTTCCCATATCTCTCCCACCCCCTCCCTTTTGACTCATCCTTAAGCGATAACCTGAGCATCGCATGAATTAGGATTATCCTATGCACACTTCCCACCTCATTTCGTTTCCGTGTCGTCGTGTGTCGAGCGAAGCCCCGTGCGGATTGCTTTGGTGCATGTCATTTCCAAGCCTATGGAAGGGTTACGAAGGGGCCGCCCGGCTGGCCGTTGCGTGCGTCGTCTTAGCAAGCGAATCGGCCGAATAACCGCCCGCGTCGCCGCAACGGGGGGAGGGGAGAAGGGAAACACGCGGGATTCCTTCCGAGCCGATCACCTTCGGGGGGGGAGGGGGCATGGAAAAGGGAACAGGGAAAAGGGCAGGGATACTTCGGCGTAGCGGGGGGGTGGTCGTGCGAAATCGACACGGGGCGGGGCCGCTCCCGCGGCGTTGCCTATCCCAGGTCGGCTTCCGGTAAATACGCGCGGATGACAAGGCGGGTGGGGGGTGGTTGAATATCGTCTGCAGCGTCCGAGAGGTGGTCGCCGCCGGGGAGCTTCGCCGGCTCGCGAGGATCACGGCTGGCGGGATGCTATCACGAAAGGGGACTTGTCTCGTTCGATGCGACGCTTGCACAAACCGTTGGAATAATTAATTAAGTTCATGTGTATTTACATACTTGAGTGTGCGAGGGGGGGGGGGCATTCTTTTTTCTTAAAGGCCAAATTCGTGCTCACTTTATGCGCCACTTTCTGTTTCTTGGTCGTTGTGTCGTGGTAATGCGAAATATAGTAACAATGTAGTGAGCTTCTACTAAATTGCTACTTTGAGATGGTTTGAGCATAAAGCGAGGCATTCGTGAACGCTTTTTTTCTTCTCTACTAATTTCTTGAGAATAGGATTGTCTGTTTTCATCCCTTTTTCCAAGCAGCATAATTATAGTTCATACCTTACTGTATTTCTTAGTCGCTGGTCATTGCAAACGACGGTAATTTTTAAATAGAGAGAAATATGCTTCTGGGTGGTTTTATCCCTCGTCGTTTCAGTCAATTCAACCGAGACCCGTTTTGGATGTTTTTCGCCTTTACCCTTGGGACGTGGTTTGGTGAGTATCCAGCGTTGTGTTTGAAGTATAACGCTTCCTCGCTTATTCTCGACCCCCACCGCTACGTATGGTCTCATCTTGATGATCATCACTAATGGGGGATCTAACTTTGAGATGTGTTTATAACTGACGAAGTTCGCATACTCGACGCCGATTTTCGCTTTCTTCATACGCCTTCATTGTCTTTTCACCCTTAAAGTGTTCTATCAACCTGATCTCTAAAGACAGTAGATAGCGTCATTAGGATAATTGGAGGAGGTTTCTCGGACGTTAGATTATTACCGTATAGGAAAATTAGTAGTGAGATTAGCAAGAATGGGAAAATTCCTTCATTCCAGGAATGTCATATTCCCTAGCAAATACCAGTAAAAATAAAATTATAATGGTGCTTTCTTTGGATGATTTGCATTTATCGAGGGCATATTAAGTTAGTTGCACCTCGTAGCATTTCTTGTACATCTCATTGATACTTTAAGACCTTCACTTTCTTGAATTCTGCTTTTGCTGACCAATTTTTCGCTAATTATATTAATTAGCATACCTAGACATACCTATACCTCACCTTATATATTCTCAAGCGCATAGTTAGATTGGAGGCGAACGCTAGAAGATATTAATATTAAGAAACGAAAAGAAAAAGATAATTCTTTTAATCAAAAAGAAAGAACGAAAGAAGAAGAAAAGGAAGCAATGAAGAACCGACTGGTAGACTTGCTTATTTCACTGGCCTGCGAGACGTTGGATCCGCCGAGCCTGGACGAGCTCAGCTACCGTCTTCACGAGATCGCCCAGGAGGCGATGTGCCTTAATCGCAGCGGCAATCGCGGGCGCTACGATCGGGGTGGGCGGCAACCTCCACATCCGCACCATCATCATCATTCGCATCAACATCAGCAGCAGGGCGGTGGTGGATGGCGCGGCCACCACGGTGCGGATGTTGACAGCGCGGGGTACGACCTGCCGCTGCGCCCTTCATTCCATGGGCGGGGTGGCGGCGCGCGCCGCGGCGGACGAGGCCATCAAGATGAGAAGCCTTTCGATCGGCATCTAAACCAGGAAAGCGACGTGAAACCTACCGAGCATAGGGATCCAAGCGTGCAGGAGGATAACCTACCCGCAGAAAATGAGAACAACAACCAACGGGGAAGAGGTTTCCGCGCTCGAAACCATCACCGTCCGCGAAGGAATTAAAGGTAGTTCATGATTTATTATTTCTTCGTTATTTATTCATTCGTTTCTTTGTTTGAATTATGTAATGATGCGTAAATGAGTGGAATTTACTATCAAATTGTATCGAATTAATTATAACAATGATCAGTAATTCATTGCCAAGAATATATAGACTATATATATATATATATATATATATATATATATATATAGTAGTA
>HF955063.1:346790-411198 GCA_000582765.1 Phytomonas sp. EM1 | reverse complement strand
TATATATATATATATATATATATATATATATATATATAGATGTATATAGTTAGATACCGGGCTCGCATGATTAAGATTGAAGGTATGCTTGTATTTTGTTTCTTTCTAATAATTTACTTTTTGTTTACAGTTCTATCAGGCTTTGGACTAATTGCGTATTTGAATGTTTTTTCTCATGCTTATGGATTATTCATTTTTTCGTTTATCTGGAGGAACATTCGTAACAAATTGAATCGGAAGGGAACAGTAAAGCTATCTAACAAAAAACTCTTGAAAATGTGTGTACGATTAAACATTCTCAAACTGTAAATGACAAACGTCTTTGATCTTAGAGAAAGTAGAAAAGTCGTGTGTTATTTTCAATGTGAAAATGGACTCCATTTTTCCTCTGTAGTTCCTTTTGCTTTGAAAAGGAAATTTTCTTAAGTGATCTCTTTGTAGACAGCCACTAATTGCCTTTGAATAAGATCATTTTTACTTCGAAAATAATCTACATCCCTTACCTCTATCAGAGAAATGGTTAAGGTAAAAAAGGTTTATGCAAGAAAATACATTGCACAAAAATCCTGTTGAAGTCCGTTAGGAAGTCTTCGTCAAGCAACAACGGAGTCTGCACAAGGGAGCCCCGAAAAGCGCACAAAAAAATGTAATGAACAAGAAGAAGGACAGCAAAAAAATCATCAGAAATCTATGAAAAAAGAAGCTAAAAAGAAGTGAATAAGAAGTTCACAGTGCGTAGCAAATATTCATGTGAGGCGAAAGGTACAGATTTCTGGGCTAGTGTTTTCCCCAGTTTCTTTCAAGGGCATGTTGTTGCAACCTGGATGCCTTCCGCTTTTCCTTTTTAGTCAGTCTTTCTTTCCTAATTATGATATTCGCTGTTTTACAACATTATAAACAGGTACTCAAAATAACAAAGAAGGTTGGATCTTTGTCGGTTCACTTCGTCGAAACACAGTCTATCTTATATCAGACTACCTTCCATGGAGATGCATATGAAAAAGTGAACTACAATCGTAAAGTAAAAAATATATAGAATTGTTAAAGCAATTGTATACAACATTACAATAAAAAGAAGAATGAAAAAGCCTTTGAGTAGCATTTCTTCATTTTAGTGACGATAATATATGCATGTACGTATATACCTTTAAGACGTTTATTATTTCTTGAATTTTGCATTTAACCCAAAAATTTCGTGTTAAGTCTCATGCGATACGAGCAGCAATAGCAATGACTTTTTGTTATGAACACAAAGAGCCCTACCGGTTCAATTGAATTTATTGTCATTGACATGTTGGAAGGGATGGGAATCGATGTATCAACGCCGATCTCACAGCACCATTCCTCTAATAAAGAGTCACCTGGAAGTCGTTGGTTTTGTACGGAGGTGTTAAAAAGACGCTTAGCAGAGATGCAGTAGCTATGTGAAGAGGGTGAAGCACAGCCCGGCAGATTCATAAGAGACATTATTTGAAAAACATTAGTGGTTCAATCAGTAAGTCGCGACATTTAAGCGTTCCCTCGCTCTTTTCTTTATTCTGATACTCTATTCACTTGTTTCTCTCATAAGGATTGATTCTAATGAGTAAGATTGACTACATTTTCTTTTTATACAATATTGTATTTACATTTTGAATAATTTTGGTATACATATGGAAATCTAGAGGTAGCATTTTAAAAAGGTGGCAATGTCAGAAGGAAGCTTCTGTTGATGCTGTAGAATCTTTATATTATTTATTCATCGTCTTTAGCTAAAAAATGATTTTGGCATAACTCGAGGAATTAAAAGTTTATTTTATTCCTCGTAACACATATTCTCGTTGTATTTTTCAAGGCAAGTATGTTTTCGCTATCATGAAATTGTGAACTTCCTTTAGGAAAATGAATATGTCCGTTGGCAATTCGTATTCATATTATGATTATTGTTTATTGTTTTCTACGGTTTGTGGCCTTGATATATATTTTACCTTTTAGTTTTCTAAAACTTTTCTCTAAAATATCTATCATTTGAGTAAGCTTCACTGTGGTGTATTTTCTGATTACATAAAATTTATCATTGTAAAAATATAATTTCAAACAGGAAATTTTAAGATAAATAAGTTGAACATAAATAGAGGTGAGGGTTTAAAAAGAAGGAAAAGAAAAAGATATCATAACCGCTGTACATCTGAAAATGTCTGCTCCCCAAAAGGAGGAATCCGGTAATGTGCATCCGCTCAACCGCAGTTGGACGCTGTGGTACGACAGCTCATCAACATACAACACAGAAAGCTGGGGACTTTCCCTTGTTCCGATCATAACAGTGAAAACAGTTGAGGATTTCTTCCTCATGTTGAAATATATGAAGCCACTGCATGCCCTGCGTACGTCTGCTCAGTATCACTTTTTTCAGGAGGGCGTGAAGCCCATGTGGGAAGATGAAGCAAACAAGGGTGGTGGTAAGTTGTGGGTGAATATCGATCCAAATAGTCTTGTGGGCAATAATAGTCAAGCCAAAGGCCTTTTGGAGGACAACACAGTGGGCGCTTCGAATGCGAGCAGTAATGTGGTGACGGAAAGAGAAAGGGTCGATTTGGATTCTATTTGGAAAAATGTGCTCATGGCACTTGTAGGCGAAGCCCTTGAGGACCCTGATGATCCAGACCTGCAGATAGTTGGTGTGGTGATGGCCAAGAGAAAGTATCACAATCGTCTAGCCTTGTGGTTAAAGAATGGGAACAATGATAGTGCAATAGATTCGATTAAGAAGAGATTGATTCAAGAAGCGCCACTTCATGGATTAGCTCCCTTAGCTTTTACGAGGCACAGCGACTTGGCAGGAGGGAAAGGTTGACCTGATGGGAACTGTGTTATTATCGCCTTGGAATCATCCTTAAGGAAATTTATTGTTTTTTAAATTATTTCTAGTCAATACAATAAAATTGCGAATGTGACATTAAGAGAAAAAAATTTGCACCGTGAGAGTGGGCATCGTATTCAAGTGGAGAAATGGTTGGGAAAGAAATAAGTCGAAATACTCTAGGTAAGCTATCAGATGATCTGTGTTATGTTGATTTATCTTTGGGTATCTTTTGTGAAGTTCTGTACTGATTCAAAGTCAGTATGGCACACAACTCCTTTTCCTCAGTGAAGAAAATGAAATCGGAAAAAGCGAATGCTTCCAATGCAAAGGGCAAGAAGGAAGGCAATGTCTTTGGTGTTGCTTCTGGTAAATGTTTAGGAGCCCTCTGTTTCTTATTTTTTTTTCCTACATGTCTGAGTCGTTGAATGTGTTTAATGGAAATAGGTAGCAACAGAAAAAGTTCTAATGTTCTCGAACAAAATACTGTTATTGAGATCCTTTTGCATAATTAAATATCGATGCTTTTTCATTGTTTTCCATTCTTATTCAGTGCATTCAGCTGAGGCATATTTTACTCATTACTGCTTAGTTGTATTGGTTCATAAAGGCATATCCTTAATAATCCCACAGATATTACGTATTGTAAATTACTCATTTAGATATTATTCATTCAAACTGTTGAAAATCATAGACCTTTTACGGAATCCCAATATAACAAAGGAATAGGAGATGTCTACCGAAAGTAGTATGATAGCTTCACCATCCAAAAAGAGTTTCGAGAAGACGTTGTTATCATGTGATTTAAGCGCCAGTGGAGGAATGAGTATCTTGTCGCAAAGCCAAAATAAAACCAAGAATGAGGCAGCCCCTCATATTTCAAAAAGCGTATCCATGGTGAATCCCTTACCTTTTGAAAGTGGTTTTGTAACAGACAAACTGCTCGATATCGCAGAAAAACTTTGCACGGTGATTCCTCAAGGGACATGGGAGAGCCTTGGCAGTGAAATAGAGATTGGTATAGAAAATGCTACCACGGTATGCCGGAGGCCCCTCATCACTGTCCAGTTCGAGATCCCACGCCGGATGCTGCTGCAGCACCACTCTGCTCACCATAGCTTTATTACAAAGGAAGCGAGCGAAGACAGTCGCGATTTGCGTGGGGCGCCGAATCCGCTTTATCAGGTTTTCCGTGGTGAGGTCGATGAAGGTGTGCAGGCGGTAGCGCGGCGCTTTGACAGGGCTATTCAGACACACTACGCGCCGCGGGTGAACGCTGCAGTACAGGCTGTGCCCACTTTGGTGAATGCTTTCATTCATCACATGGAGTTGCCATCGAAGGAGGATTCTAAATTGATGTCTTTTCTTAACTTCGTGTTGCCGCGTACGCTGCACTGCCTGACGCAAAATGCTGAAGTTCCGATTTATACAGATGAGTATATCCTGTTTCGTGAGGACGAGGCCATGATGGGCGGCTGTGACGATTTAGTCTTATTGGAAAAAGGAAACTATGTGCACGCTGCCACCAAGAATCGTCGGATCACGAGCATCTCTTGGCGCAGCTCCCGCACAAAGGACGATTATATTTGTATCGCCTCCATCGCACCCCATGGCTTGGAGGAGCGCATCGCTGAACAGCGGCTGTGTGAAAGCAGCTATGCACTTGTCTGGGAGCTAACTGATCCAATGCACCCGCGGTACATCTTAGAGGCCCCAGCAGAGGTGCAAGTGTTGAACTTTAGTCCGGCCTTTCCCAATCTCATCGCGGGAGGTGGGATGAATGGTCAGGTGTATTTGTGGGATTTAAGCCTGGCAAAAAACGCCTCCGCGGAGCCACAGGCGCCGGAAGCGTCGCAAAGTAAATATCCATCTCTGTTTCAAGAAGGCCTCAACCTTACCTTGAATGAAAGCGAGGGAGGTAGCAACTCGTTATATGCGTCGGACGATGCGGGTTTCAAGGGGGTTGGTGAAGTCCCGCCGTTGCCAAGCAGTGTAGAAGGGGTGGTCTGGAAAAAGTATGGCGATTTGTTAGTCCCGCAGCTGCAGCCCATTCAGTCCTCTCGCATCGAAATGTCGCATCGCCGGCCGGTGCACGACATGCAGTGGCTGCCCTTGAATGTTGAATTCGCTTTTGATGGAAAGCAGGTGGCCGTGGAGCAGAGCCACCAGTTCATCACCATCAGCGACGATGGCTGCGTGTACGTCTGGGACACGCGCCCCGCGCACCTCCCCGCGGACAAGCTCCGCAAGATCAAGCATCAGGCCCAATCGAAAGGCGTCCACGCCGCGATTTGGGCGCCGCTGCTGCGGTATCCGCTCACGCGCGCGGATGGGCTTGGTGAGCTGATGGGCTTACGCGTGTGCGTCGGGGGCTCCATCGGCGGGACGTTCTGCGTGGGTACAACAGACGGCGAGCTCGCTGCGTGCCGGATGGCGTCGCAGCGGGAGCAGGCGCACCCCTCGCTCGGCCTTGCCGGCCGCGGCCCAAAGGAGGCTCGCGTGGTGCAGCACGTGGTAGGGCAGGCCCATGCGGGGCCGGTGGCCTGTGTGCAGCACCACCCCCTCATCGCGGACGTCTGCTTGACGTGTGGTGATTTCAGCTTTAAAGTCTGGCGCCTCGGCATGGACGCTCCGCTGTACGCCTCCCCGAGGCTCAGCAGCCAAGTGACGTGTGCCGCGTGGTCCCCGGTCCGCGCCGGGATAGTCTTTATCGGGATGGGGGACGGTAGAATTGTGGTTTGGGATCTACTTGATCGTAATAATGAACCGTTGCTCGTACACCACCTTGTCCAGGACGCCATCTCAGTGTTGACATTCAAACCGCTTCCGGTCACACGTTCACGGAAGTCGACTCAGCATATCGTCATCGGGACCACCCTCGGCTCGTTCCATTGGTATGTCCTGCCGAAAATACTCTCCCACGCTCCAAAGGGCGAGGCTCACTACGTGCGCACCATGTTAGAGCGTGAAGCGCGTCGTGTGGCGTACTACGGTTGGCGGTGGACGGAGCGGAGGATTGAAATGGATCGATATGGTGCCAATCTTCCCAAGATGCTCCCGATGGAGCTCTGGAACGCCACCAACGTTGTGCTCACCATGACCCAAAACGGTGATTTTGTAGTGAAAGAAAAACCAAATCCGCAGACCCTAACTGAGGCTGGGCGATACGATAGTGATGACAGCTTGTATGGGGGGAAATTTTACAACTCGAATCCTGAACGAGACGATGTGCTGCTAGACATGGTTGCAGCGATCCGCATAAAGGAAGAAGAAAATCTTAGGGATGACTCCATGAATTTAGCCACATACAACTGAAGTGGAACAAGCTTCAACAATTATGAATGGAATGGATCTGTCGAGGGCGAAAGAATTTCCACTCTTCAGGGGCACAATAGGGAAGGGATTCTTTGATCTACTGATCTGTTAGTCTATACGATGTAAATAGGTACTAATTATGATTGTTTACGCCATTTCCGCTATGAAGGGCTAGAAGATTCAAAAATAGGCACACAAAAAAATCATACGCAACACATAAATAGACGGGCAGCTATAGATTTTTTTTTCAGGTCGAATCCTTTGTGTTCTGAAGAAGAACAATAATGGAGAAGTCGTGCGAATCAAAGCAACTACTCAAATTTTTACTTAGCTTCTTGCTTCTTTTCATTAGCTTTTCTTATCAAGCATTATTGTGTATTATATTTTTGTTTTAAATTAGCCGATTCAATTGCTTTTAGGGATTAGTCATTGAATTCATCTGGAATATTTCCCCACGTTCGAATAGTAATAACAAATTATAACTTGAAAACAAATATTTGCTTAGCGGTATTTTCAACTCAACCTTCTTAAGGATTTAGTTTATTCCAATGAGTGCGCTTATTCACAATCCGGATCAATTTATTAGCTTACCATTTCGTCGTTGTGAAAAAAATGTCCCAGACTGGGAACTGTGTGCGAAATACATTGCTGCCAACTATCCCAGCAACAACAACACTCATATAAGAAATGCCATCAAAACCATGATCGATAGTCACAACATCATCGCCAAAGTCTTCTCGTCGGAAACAAAGTCTTCGCTAACCGGGGGCTTTATCGACCAAATTTTGAAGCCATATTGCAAGCTAATTGTCATGGCCCAGGCACACCTACCGCTGCATAGTGGAAAGGTTAGTAAAAATCTTAAATTTTTCTGGAGGGACAGCTTCAATGAGGGGCTAAAATACGAGTCCCTTAATGCAAATGTCGAGCTGGTGAGTTGTATTTACAACCTTGCCGCCTCATACGCATACGTGGCTGCTCAGCAAGCTCAACATGGAACCATCGAGAGCATTAAGGAAGCTTTTAAAAATTATCAAAACGCAGCGGGCTACTACACTATGGTAAAGGATCTGCTGTTCCGAGTGCCACCAGAACACCGCAACAAAGGTGATTTCAGGGAAGAGTCGATTGAACTTATGATCAAAGTCTGCCTGTCTGAGGCCCACCACTGTGGTTATTTGAAGGCCGAAGAGGCGATGAAAGATAATCAGGAAATGCTTGCCAGGATTGCTAAGGAAGGTGCAAAAATGTTTGCGGAGATCCACGCGCTGATGGCCAACTCAATTTGGTGCCAGGAGAAGACCTGTTTCGCCAAAAAAATGTTGGTTCTTATGAGTGTCGATGCTTGCCTTTTCGAGGTGAGAGCCTGTCTTCATCTAGCAGTTAAGAATGAAGAAGATACTAAGATGGGTACTGCGATCGGATATTACAATAAGGCTCTCCAAGTCCTCGACAAACTCCCAAAAATGTCATCCAATGGTATGGCAGCGTGGGCAGGTAGCGTGGCTAAAAATGCTAAGACTGCTTATAGGAAAGCGTTGGACATGAATTCTTCCGTGTATTATGAACGAGTTCCGAAGGAGGTTCCCGATGTTGATGGTTTAACACGTTCGTTAGGTCGCGTCATTGAGAATACAAGCTTTATCAGTGGTGCCTTCGTTCGTGAAGATGATCCGTTCTTTGGAATTGTTCCGGTCCACGTCTCAAATTTGGCGATGAAGTGGCGAGAGAAAGAGCGCAGTCGTGTTAAGAGCTGCAACGATACCGCTACTGAATTTTGTGAGTCTGCACAAAATAAGATGGAGCAGCTCGGTGTGATGTCCATCATACAGACGTTTTCCTGTGATACGCAGGGCCATCGGCGCATTCCGGAACCCCTTTGCACCAAGATTCTCAACCTCCGCACTGGATCTGAAGGTCAGGTGGTAAGCGTAACTCAAAATATTCTGGATTCCGTTAAAATCAACAAAGAATTACAGACTATTTTGACCGAAAAGCTTCATGAAATTTTCGAGATGTTCAATGAAGAAAAGATGAAAGATGATAAACTTTCGGATTTGTATGGAGAGAAGATCTGGCGTGCAGTGTACCCGGAGCTGAAGCAGACTCCTGAGTATAATTCCATCATGGCCGCTTACGACATGCACAAACAAAACCTTGAGAAGTACATATCGGACCAACTTAATACCAACATGCAGACTTTGGATCAAAATCTACGTAATATTGCTCGCTTGGATTGGAAAATGGACGATCTGCATTTTTTAATCCCCTTTGCAGAGACTAAGGAAGTTCATGAACAGTCTACTAAAGTAAAAAAGTGGATTGATGAACTCAAGCAAGTTATGTCCGATTTTGAAGTGACGGTAAGTGAACAGAAGGCCGCACAGAATTCTCTGTGGGATCTTTTGGAATCAGACGCAATTGTTTTTGGTTTATCAGCTGTCGAAGGTACCCAGCAAGATACCATTTTCGAGAATGAATCCCGCTCTATATCAGATGGAATTGCAAAAGTTACGAGTATAACACAAAAACAATCGGAACTGGTTGCTCGAGCCGAGAAGATTATAGAGGAGGTTTCCAAACTGCAGAGCATTGATCCTCTTACGCAGGAAATGCAGAAGGTCACCAATGGCTTGGAAAACGCATACAATGTATACAGGGAGCTTTTAGAAAATTTTAAAAACATCGCACAGTATACCTCTAGAATCATAACTGAAGTTGAGGACACACTATCTACAGCCAAGTCTTTCATCAGAACCCGTCAAGCAGCAGCTCAAGAACTTCAGATTCAACTAGATGCACAAATCCAGGCTAAGATGGACGAGTTGAAGAATATTGAAAATGAACTTTCCCACTCACGAAAACGACAGGAAGAGATTCGTGCCCAAATGGAGCAACTGCAAGGCTCACCGCCATTGTCAAAACAACAACACGTGTCGGCACCGTCGATGCTTTTTAATCCGTATGGATATCCCGTAACAAGCAATGCATTACCACAACAACCGCCGCATGCGCTGGCTTTCTCATCCTCCATGGGGGGCCAAGGCGCCCACGAAAGCCCACCACCTGATTACAATTTTCTTACAAGCAACCCGCCCCCCCCACTATCTTCAATGTATGAACCTCCGCCTTCTATGTGTATTTTTCCTTCCCCGCCAAATATGACGATGGGTGCGTATGCGCCTAATCTTGGCAACAATTCGGTTGCAAACAACCCGCAAGATGCACAGGCCTACCCTCATGATCGCCCTTATTCTTGATCCTTGTTTCTGGATATTATCATGAAGGGATACAATAGCTACGACGAAAATAATAATTTTAAAAGCCATAGATCGTTCCCATATTATTTTTTAATAATTTTCCTTTTCCGCGTTACACGAATGTATACATATCTCTGCAGGCAATGCTAGATTTTAAGGAAAGTATATTACAATAAGTCTGTGTGTGTGACACTTTTCGTATTACCACTAGTAAGCTCATTCTTTCTAGATAGATTTTTGTACGTTTTTTTCTGAAACACATTCGCATTAGTTGGATTCCTATTTTAGTGAATCTATCTCTTACGGAGATATTTTTCTTCTTTTCATTGCTTCGGGAAGTCCATTACATAAGTTACGTTTATCAAAGTAAAAATGTTGGTCCCACTCCTTTGCTATCCTTCATCATATTTTATTGCGCTTGTGAAGAAAGTGCAATGTACTAAGCTTCAACTTGTAGTATCTTATTTGATAGCCATTGTGGGATGCTTGAAAATGATATAGTGATAAATCTCCTTGTGTTAATTTTGTTGATAATCATTACATTTTTTTTCCATTAATACTCATAGATTTTTTTCCCACTTAGTGTCTCCTCTTGTTGAACATTTGTATATTGTTCATTATGCCTAGTTTTTTAAATGCTTAGATCATAGAGTAGCGTTGGTTTCTTCACTTAGACAATGTCATTTATTTACATGTTTAGTCTATAGTGTAGAAGATCGTGTGCACTTATGCATCCAATTGGTCTTCTCTCCGACGCAATATACTAACCGATGGCAGAAACACTGAAGGTATTAAGGTAGTGCTTTTCCACTTTAACAGTCCTCAGCCCCTTTGTTCCGCCTTTCTAAATTTAAAACCCGTTAAGCCTTTAGCACGAGTCATCTGATTTTATCTGCCATTTCTTATTTTATGTTTTAAATATGCATAAGATGAATGACAGAAATATCCTTAATTGCACATCCACATTCCGCCCTATGATCTCTATTATTCTAATTTCAGTGAACGAGTCGGAACGAGGGTAAACCTTAAAAAAGTGATATAATTCTGAACATCTTAATAAGGGATAATGTTTATTCTTTTGCATTCCTCCTCTCAAGTAGAAAAAATTTCTGGATTAGTAAGGGTAATCTTGTTAACGTTGGTTTAGCTGTTTATTTGGCGGAGTTCACACCAAAGTGTGATACTAGCAAAATTGCATTGAGGCTGAAATGTTTTACTTGCGTAGAGAAAGACAATTACATAAACACATACATATAGAGAAAGACTTTATGGACGGTTCCTAGTGGCACACAATAGTTGGGCTATTGAAAATAAGATGAGTGATTTCGGCGAGCCGTTCAGGCAGGATACTTCCTTTATGTGGGCAAATGTTCCATTGCTTTCTCTCTTTTCCCCGAGTCCACCAGCAAGACCAGCATTGTCAACGAACAACATAGAGGAGGAAACGATACAAGCGATTCGAGAAAGACTTTCGCTCTTGAATGACGGTAACTTTTCCAGTGTAAAAAATAGCGCTTCTCGTCATAGTCTGTCAGAGGAAAATAAAAGAGTAGTTATTTTAAAACTAGGCCGTGAGGACCTTCGCGCGTGTTCTTGCCACAAACTTAATGACACACCGCAAGGCAGCCCAGGGAGAGGCGGTACAGGAAATGATGAATGTGTACAAAAAAATCAAGAGGGTTTTGAAACAAATGGGTTCATTACCTCTGCCTTCGAAGAGCTTCCATCGACATCTGACTGCTTTGATGAAACCCAATGGAAGGGGCCATACAAAGCAACAGAGGAGCCACAGGTCCCCTTCAGAACACAGCATCATGATATTGAAAAGTGTTTCCGCACGCAAATGGAGGTTAGCTGCGCGCTTAACGTAGCTTTTCAACAGCTATCTACAATGGAAAGACAAGTGCATATGCTGCGGGCAGAACAGCGCACCACCGAGCTCGTAGCGCGTCTTCGATCAGAAAAGGTTTCATCTTCTGCGGTGTTAGCCAAATCTAGTTTGTTTTTCACTCCTCCTTCTGGTATGCCGCCATCATTTCCCATGCAACTACCAAAAGATTGTCATAATTCTTTCTTGTACAAAGCGGTTCCAAGGTCCGTTGTCGAACGGGAAGAACACAGCTTGTCAGCTGTTTTTAATCCAATAAAAAATATACTGGACTCTTTCTCGAGGCCACAGGTGGCGCTTAGCTGGAAAAATGAACGATTGACTCATAAGAAAGAACATTTGTGCGTCCCCAATGCTAGAGTTGAGATTGTCAGATCAAAGCAGACACCACAACCTTACAAAATTATTCGTTGGGTTCCACAAAGTCCACCACCCTCATATTTGAGTAGCAGTTCCGACGATCTATTTGAATCGTTTCTTCTAGAGGATAGAAACAGGAAGACAGGAGTAGACGTTGTTTCAGAAATTCATCGCTATAATACAACGTGCGATGATGCTTACACAGATGATTTTGAGTGGATTGAGGAGAGCAAAATAATGTTATCAGTAAGAACTGAAAGTAGTTTGGGGCATTTTACCATTCCGGAGACTTATATAGAGACGGACATAAGCAAAATTGATTCGTTCTCTGACAGCAAATCGATAGCATATTCACCCCACTCTTCGTTTATTATGTGTGATTCGAGTTTACCTGTGCAGTGTAGCACCTCCACAATTCTTCCTTCGGATGGCACGCGATTCACACCCACAAATTCAGCTTCAAGTCTATCAGATGAAGCTGAAGACAGCGATGACACAATCTACGTCAGTGAAAAGATAGCTCTCTTACACGATTCTCTAGAAAGCAGTGAAAAGCAACTGTTTGAAGGGATCACGAAAGAGTTAAATCAAGCGTGTTATAACTCCAACTTGATTGTTTCTGGTATCCCTGTAGATCGTTTTCAATCACCAGACGTCGTTTCCGATATCTGCAGCATCCGAGAAGGAAATCAGAAGCAAGGCAGAGGACTTCACTTGTCAAGTGATATTGGCTCAGGGGTATCGCAGGAGCTCCTAAAAGATTTGAATGATCTGCGAAGACTCCAACGCATTGAGCAACGCCTCGAAGACTATCTTAAGGACCTCAGCTTACATAGAAGTATTTACAGTAAACCACAGGATCTTCCTTATAAAGTACAACGTTTGTCTCGTGTGCGACAACACCCGCGTGAAAATCTGACTGTTTATTTAAGGGACATAACGAGCCACGATATGATCAAAGAGGATAATTATCAAGAGGGTCCAGCACTCGAAGCGAGTTTCCAAGTAGAGGATGAAGTAAGAAATTGGCTTCATGGTATCGTTGCCAGTAGTAATGAAGGAAGCGAAGTGTCTCAAAAGGTGACAGATTTCACAACGAATGACAAATTAGTTCTCAATATTGACTTAAATACAGGTTTCCATATAGACGAGGAAATTATCGATGAGCTGGACAACCTATCGCATCTCCAAAAGGATGGGAGGAAGCCGAACGTCCATCCAGACGACTTTGGCTGCAATATGGCTATTGTAGATGATATATTGAAAGACAGTGATAGTTTGTATCAAAGGTCTGACAGGTACGAAGGATATGTAGTTGATAACTTTGAGGAAGCCTCCAAACTTTTCGACGACATCAATGCAATTGATCTACCTCCTGACGGTATTGCGAACACGATTGCGTCTGTAAATTCTCTCCCATCAATTCAGCCTTTAAAGAGGTCAATTTCCATCGCTTCACATGTATCCTCTGCCATAGATTCTTCTTCGCAGGGCGCGAATATTTCCTTTCAGTATACAATTTCTTCCTGTTCACCCACCTCGTGTGTTGACGAGCTGGAGGGCGTTGGCGTCAGTCGCAAAAAAGTAACAGTTGAAGGTGAACAAGTGCGCTTCGCGCAGGAGCGGCTACGCACGTCGCCGCGACGTTCGAAGACGATAAGCCATCTTCAACCGGTGCAAACTTTCGCGCAATTGTACAATCCACACACACCATCATCTATAGAATCCTCAGATTCTCCCGCTTCTATCGCATCTTCTAAAGAGCACGCTGCCGCCATCCATGGGGCGTTAAATATCTCAACGAATATTGTTGATAAAGCTGAGGAGTTAGATAGAGGGTTAGCGACTGAGGGACTACTTTCACCGTGGAATTTCCAGTGTTTATCGCGAAGACGAGCCATCAATTTCAAAGTGAAGGAAAGACCATGCTCACCGGTAGAGAATGTGTTACCACTGAAGGTTGACGACAGTGGGAGGAAACAAAACTTAAATTGTATTTTGTTTTCAAAACACAACCGATACATCGAAGAAGAATTGGTGGCTTGGGATGTTTGGAAAGGAAAACAGGTAGCTCGCATAAAGCGATTACTCTTCAGTTTAGCAGCCAAAATGGAAGGTCAAATCTCAAAAAATGATACGAATTCTGGTAATAAAGAAGAAAACACTTTGAAACATTTTAAAGTCTTTGAAACATTACTGGAAAATCGACTTGGATCAAAGCAATCAACAGAACATGATCGCAGCTGTACTCATTTACTCGAAGAACAACAAAAAATATTACTTCAAAATAGAAAAGATCATTTCAAAAAGACCATTTGAAATACCCAAGAGCTAACTGACTCCACAACTTTCACTACAAAAGTTTACAAAAAAAACTAATAACAAATTATTAAAATGTGCAACAAATCACTAAAATCATATTTAATATTTCCCTAGGGCATAAAATACTATGAAAAAAATCAGAATACCACTAAATGCTTTCTCTAGCCACATCGTTTGTAAGATTATCATCATACATTTATAACACACGCATTCTCTTTCTTGAGACCGTAAAATTACAAGTCCGTTTCATAAATCGCCGATTCAAACACTCGCCCAGCTAAACACACACACACCTATTTGCCTTAGCAGCCCGTATCTCGGACAGCGCGAAACAGAATGCGCACTAAAACAGCATCAATGGCACTCTTTTGTGTGGCGCTCTTATTGCTGAAGATGGTGCAGGCGGATAATTTGGTTATGGAGGCTGGTTCGCATCGACCAAGCGATGGGTTGAACCCAAGTCTCGCTCCTACTCAATCTGGGACAACAAATTCTTGCAACGTCAAAAATTGTGCGGAATGCAAGGATGATGTGAATACCTGCAACAAATGCCAAGATGGGTATAACTTGCATGACAATGTATGTAAAGAATGCAACGTCGCAAATTGTGCGAAATGCGCGACTGATATCAATACCTGTACACAATGCCAAGCCGGGCTTATATTGAGCACCAAAGGGAAGGCTTGCCAGATGTCTAATGACGGAGCCTCTCGGATCTCCGGTCCGCTGCTTATTGGAGTCGTATCGGTGCTGGCAACCGCAGCATTGTTGTAGGCCGTCGACGGAGAAGGGGAAGCAAAAGGGGTGAAAGCCTGGTCTTCGTCATTACAGCAAAAATTCTTTCACTCAGATGCAGCAATAGCTCATTTGTCATCTTACTAGCCTTACTAAATTAATAACTCGCTATTTTCGATATGATTTCACGGCGTCTATAATAGTATCTTCGATGTATTTTATTTAGGTGTGTCACTTTCAGTCTTTATTGTTTCAACGCTTAGCTGTCTTTATAACCCAATGTTTTTATATTCATGTTTTGTTTTGATTTTTTTTCCTTACACTAGAGTATAAAAAATATTTACTTTATCGACTAAAAGATTAACAAACAAACACATTAAAACAAGTAAAAAAATATCTTATGCATGGACTTTATTTTTCAGTTTTTGAGCTTTTAAAGGATGATGTGACAATCGGTCTTTGACTTTTCTGCACGGAGAAACTTTATCCTTTTGTAGATTTCTTTTCTTGTCTTTTCCTTGACTCTTTTGCAACCTTTCTTTTCAAGGACCCTATTTATGCTCTTAATATTTCTTTAACTCATGGTTTTAGATATTTGGATCTGCCAAGGTAACACGATAAAATGACTCGTTTCATAGGTGCTTGTTTGTGTGTTTATTAGGCTTATTATTTTTTATACATGTTCTTGTCTCATATAACTTCTTGCACCGTGTCACTGCAGAAGTTTCGCTTGTTTCCTGATACACATTTAGGCGAAAAGTGATCACTTCTTTTCAGCATGAAAATTCGGAAATAAAATGTTTTTATCCGTATCTCCGTTTTTTGTAGTCTCTCCTCAGCTACATGACCTGCCCTTCCTTTATTAGTATCCATTTCATCAAGATAGTTTTATTTCAGATACTCTTGGTATTTACTTGAAGTCCTTCCCTTTTCTTCGTGGATATCTCATATATTTTTTTCATTTCGATAATACACAATGCAAATCCACTTTGAATCTTCGGCTCCATCGCTCACCAAGGATGATGTTGAGCGATTTTCTCGGCAGATGCTTTGCGATAATATCGGTGCCGCCGGGATGGAGCGCATTCGGCGGACTCGTGTGGCTTGCATTGGCGTAGGGGGCCTTGGCAGCATGGTTGCGCTCTACCTCGTGGCCGGCGGCATCGGAAAGCTCACCGTGGTCGACTTTGATCAAGTAGAGCTGTCCAACATGCACCGCCAGGTCATTCACACCATAGAGCAACTCGGCGTCCCCAAGGTGGTGAGCGCGCAAAAGGCCTGCCTCGCGATCGACCCCAAGGCCGCGGTGGAGGGGATTCAGCTACGGCTCTCCGCCGACAACGCCGAGCGCCTGCTCCGCGATGTGGACGTGGTGGTGGACGCCACCGACAATGCGGCGGCACGGTATCTCATCAACGACGCGGCGATGCGTCTAAGGAAGCCGCTGGTGAGCGGGAGCGCCGTGCGCTGGGATGGGCAGCTGTCGGTGTACGGCTACCAAAACGCGCCCTGCTACCGATGCCTCTTCCCGCAACCGCCGCCGGCGGAGACGGTGAACAGCTGCAGTGACGTCGGGGTGGTGGGGCCGGTTCCCGGTATGATCGGCTGCCTGCAGGCCCTAGAGGTGCTCAAGCTCGCGGCGCAGGCGGGGAGCGTGCTGAGCGGCCGCATGCTTATCTTCGACGGGCTTAGGATGTCGATGAAAGTGGTGGAGCTGCGCCCGAAGCAAGCGAACTGCGCGGCATGTGGCGGGGAAGAACTCATCAAACGCGAGATTCCACTCACCGAGCTCATGCAGCGGGAGCGCCCCGAGTACGGCATGTCCTCGTGCGCGACCGGTAGCCTGTATAGCTTGCCTGGGGAGTTTTGTGTTTGCACGCGAACGTTTTTCGAGCGATGGGGCAAACAGTATCTTCCCTGGAGGCAAGAATCGCTGGCGGATGTGCAGTCAGGTGACCTACGCGTTGCAGCTCGTGACGTTTCAGTCGGGAACGTCACCACCCCATGCGAGTGCGATCGAGAGAATCAAAGCCGCAACTCATCCTGGACTTTGTGCATCGATGTGCGTCCGCGCCACCAGTACGATATGGCTCACCTGCCACGCAGTTTTTCTTTGCCCCTAAGCGTCCTTCAGCAGTCGGATGCCGAAGGTAAGCTTCGGGAACAGTTTACAGAGTTTTTGAGGATTTGCATTGAAGCCGACACTTCGTACGCGAAAAGTATAAAGCAAGAAACTAATGAAATGCAAATAGAATCCAGAGGCGCCGCCCTAAACGATTTTTCTTCAACAGACAGTCTTGAGAGTTGTGAAGTATTCTTTATTTGCCGTCGTGGTGTATCATCTGTTAAGGCGATGCATTTACTTTTAAAATTGGCTCATTCGTCCGAAAATGGTTTGATATTAATTAATTTTGAGAAGGAAGGATCTGATACAGGTAGGGAAGCCATCTCAAAGCAAATAAAGGTTTTCCTTCGCAGCGTGAATGGCGGGCTTAACGCTTATCACAGGGAGGTAGATTCTGAATTCCCCTTTTATTGACTTTACTATTTGGTAATTACGCCACAAGTGAGTATAAATGGCAAATAAGAGCTGCCCTCCCTTTCCCCTTTCCTCATCACTCCCCCCCCCCCCCCTCGCTTTGTTTTCGGATGTGTACCATGCTCAAGATCCTGGATAAATTGTCGGAAGAAATATAATTAGGTATCATGGAAACAAAAGTTTGCAAGCTGGATTCAAAGACAATCTTAATTAGCTTTGTGATTCTTTTTCATACCTATTTTTCTCTTGCTTAGCTATAATTGGTAGAAAAAAACATTGTGCTCGGAATTGAATTAGTGGCCATTTTTTCTTCTTTGGTCACTGATTTTGTGGAAAATAGGCTAGCTTTTCTGGAATATGCTTTTTCTACTCATCCATCCTTTTTTCAATTTTTTTGTAGCAAAGTTTTCTATTTTTATTTCTCTCAAAAGGCAAGTAATTCAAACAAAGGGTGCTTGATTACCAAAGGATGAGTCGACCATACAATAAGAAACGCGGCGGTGGCGGCTTCCACAGTCCCTTTCCCTACGTGCGCGCGAACAACGGTGTGATGGGTGCACAACCTGGGGCGCCAAACCGTGTGGAGTATCGTGGAAATCATCAACACAACAATCGACGTGGAGGCAGGTATGGAGGGACCCGGGGAGGTAGTGAAAGAGTCGTGGATAGCCATATTGCGGGTGTGATGAAAACGCTCCTCACTCTTCTGTTTGAAAAGTCAGCCGGCTGCTTCAATACCGAAACTGGGATGCTCAACATATCCGATATGCGTGGTAGTCCTGATCTCGCGTCGGCTTCAAAGAGCGTCGACTTCAACAACGTCGCATTTTGCCGGTGCATTGCCGAAGTTCTGCGCAAGCAATTTGGTAACCAAATTCGCTTCATAGACATCAGCAACAACCAGATTCGCAGGCTGACACCCTTCCTTCAAGCGTTAATGGAGGTCAACATTCACGCCAGTATCGCTGCTATCAACGCAGCTAACAACGACATCGATGATCTCTCCTTCCTTGGACAACTCAAGGAGTTTCCGCTGCTTACGGAGTTACTTCTCACGAACAATCTCGTAACGAATCACAAGGACTATCGTGGCCAAATCCTTCGGACGTTGTCGAACTTAACTATGCTTGATGCTGAGCCTGTTAAACGAAACCTGCTGATGCTCCCCAACCCTCTCCGTGCGCCCTCGCAGGGAGAGCTACATTTGCAGGTTTTGGATTTCCTCAATCGCAACCTCCTGTCTGTGATGAACTACGGGGAAATAGATCAAATTGTGCCACTATATGCGCAAGGTGCAGCTGCACTGTCGATCAGCCAGAACGAAGCGCTCTGTTCATCGCGGTTGCCCATCAATGTAGTCTGCCGCACTGTCGACCTTTCAAAAGTTATGCGAAATGCAATGCAGGCTGATCTTACTGCGGCACGCAAAGCGATTAATTGGCGAAATCTTCTCAGTAACACTTCTTGCATACGTAATGTAGCCCAAAAGCCTTCGGAAATCAGGAGCTATCTCAGAGCGTTTTGTGGTTTTGGCTTAGTCCCAAGCTTGCAGTTCTGTCAACTCATCAGCGCGAGCGCGTCGGTGAGTGTGTTGGAGCATGAAATGAAAGTGCGTATTTATGTGGTCACTCTTCACGGCAGGATGAAGTACCTTTGGAACCCAGTCGACTCCTCCACTGGCAATCGCGTCTTTCCGGAGGGGAAGGAACCATTCGTGCCGCGCCACTTCGACCGCACGATTGTGATGGTGGATACAAACAACACAGTAAGCATCACGAATGACATGATCTTCTGCCGTCCTAATCACGGAGTGCTGCCGGATGAAGATAATTCGCTCTTCTTCGCCGACAGTGATGATCGCGTGGAGCAGATGCGGCGGAAGCTGCTCCCCGGTGCGAATTGTGAGGTGATGAAGCATCTCGTCCTGAGCTCCCAAAGCGACTACGCGCTGCAGAATTTGGTGCAGCAGATCCTGCAGGCGGGTCCTCCTCCGGAATCCCTCCACTCGGTGGAGGCTGTGAAGAATATGTTGCAGCTTTAGACCTCATTTTTGTTTATTTGCTTGCTTGTATTTTTTTACTCGGCTCCTTGGACGGTTTATCAGATATGTTGGTTATACGGTCAACATATTCCCTGTAGAAAATAACAAATTGATATAACAAGATTGCAAAAGTTTTGCAAATTGGTGCAAAAGGGTGATGAATATGGACAAAGGCAATAGAGGACGGCGGTGAATCTGTCAGAAAGTGTACAATGATCATTTTGGTTTTTGTGTGTAGAGAGCACTCTACTGTATCACGTTGATATACATATTCCCATATGTATAATGCTGTTTGCTTTTGTATAAACCACTGTTTTGTGAAAGCCATAACATGATGCCTCGAAGAAATCGTAACAGGCTACTTCTAGTGTAGTATTTAGAGTTTAAGATTCAGTTACTATGATGTTGATGTTGAGTTTGCAATAATATTAAGGTAATTAAACGAACACAAATGGCATGAATTGATAATCCTACAAAGAATTCTCTTGAATGCATTCGTTAAAAATATGCATGTAATATTATATTTAAAATGAACATGAACTGGCACGTCATAACACTAAGCTGTGTGAGAGAGTGGAAACGCTCTCTTTCATTCAGAGTGGGAAGCGGATAAGAGGAAAGGTGAACAACAAAAGTTACTGCATAGAGGGAAAAGAGTCGTGAGCAAAAGAGCAATGCTAAATCGATTCAGACAAGAATATGCAAGACAAAAATTTTAAGAAATGAGTCTAGGCATTTATAGTATTTCGTCCAGAAAATGCTTTTAGGGTTCAATGTTACCTTCCCCTCTCATCCCCACCACCACTAGAGAGGTTTCCCTTAATCCTATTGAAGGGCGCTGGAGCGCCATCGAATAATTTTGGATCATCACGCATACACACACATGTGCAAACACATATAGCGAAGGGAAACGTTTTTCGGATTGCATTAGACGTATTATTTCGATAACCGCATTAGTGATATTTTGAAATACTCTGCATTGTGTTTGTTGCGTACTTCAATAGGGTGTAGAGAAATGGGTGATAAAAAGAGCTAAAGGGAAGTAGTCTACATGAAATAAATAGATAATACGGCGCACAAATTAGATTAGCCAGCGACACTGGATTCCTATGATTCCTATTGCTCCTCTTTCTTGATCTTCATCTTTCATTATGTCATAGTTGTTCCTTTATGTTCTCTTATCCTCTTCCCATTCTCTCCAGTCCTTGGGTTATTGGCACCAGATCTATGTTGGACGGGAAAGGCAAATTAACCATTTCCTGGCACATTGTTTTCTCTTACGAACAAACTATAGCTTGAGATTACAAACATTTTTCTTCATTTTTTCCATCTTCTTTTCGCTTTTGCAACAGGCGATGTCAAGTCAAGCTTAAGTATTTAATTTGTTAAACAACACATGCAGTTGACAATCAGGTGTTAACGAATCTAATAGGCCCATATGTTCCCTTACTCTTGAATAGATTTATGTTTGTATCGCAAATTATGGGGTATTGATTTATTGCAAAAAATAATGCCTAAACTATTCAAGATGTTACTTTTTACTAAAGGAACAACACTACACCTGATTCTTAGATTCTCAGCAAAAAAATATTTCATTCAGTATTGCGCATACACATTATATGACTATTCAATCGTATTTGAACTCTACTGTGGCATCAGATTGCCATGCGGATATCATCTGATATATAGAAACTCAGATAAGTATTATAATTATTCTTTTACGGCACAAGATTGTTCTATGGAATGTGCTTTAAAGAGTCTTAAATTGCGTGAAACGTTTTTACCTCATGATTGCACGATCATGTTGTACATTCGTGGGAAAGTGATTTTATGGACTCGCTCATTTAACGCATGGTTTAAATATTTTGTCATAAAATTATACTGACTCCGAATTGGCTAAGGGTTTAATCAATGCATAAAAGTCCACCAAAAGGTTTTCTTTTTCCCTCTTAATCATTTCTGTAAATACACATAAAATTTTGCTCAGTATATATAAATACATTAATAAAAATATATATTTATACGTTTAGCATCTGCTAAACTAAATATAGTCAACAAATATCTTACTAAAAAAATATTCTCTACAATTAACGCCCTTATGTTTGAAATAGTTTCCGGCACTCCAATGTTCCTTAGTGCATATAGGAGTTTGTTGAGTCGGTTATGTGTCAATTTATATAACATGTATAAGATCATGCAATTTACCACCTGGAAAAGTGTTAGAGAACCAGTGTCCTATTCCCTTAAAAAGGTAGCAATCTCTTCTCAAACCTGTTTTTTTTTTAATTAATAACACGCCATGCCTTTTTAGCGAGTTTGATTTTACAAACAGAACCTTGTAAAAAGTGGCACTTGGCAGTTTTGTGTGATCTCTTTCCGGTACTTTTTCCCTTCAAATCATCATTACGTTTATTTAATCACGTGGGTAGTGTGAAGATGCCCTCATTTTAATATTGACTGAATGGTATTAAAATAAAGATAAAAATATAGACAAGAGGGTAGGGCACGCATTTTTGCATCGAATAGTACCTCCCGCTATAACTTCATGGTATGCCAGACCAATCGATATAATTATCTTTTCCTGCCTTGGTATGCTTATCCATTCCACTACATAATAGTGTTCAAGGACAAGGGAGTTCTAACAACCATGGCAACAATGAAGTGTAGGGGCGGCTATGAATAGAACCAAAGTTAATATTTCGGGTTCTATTTTGAGTTCGCTCAGAGCGTATACGGTGCATTTGTATGCGATCCATTTTTTTCAAAGTGTTAATCATTTCCTTTACACATTATTTGTGATAAAGACCTATTTGACTTCATTATGTTTTTTGTTTGCTTTGCCTAGTTCAAGGAGAGCTCCTGTTTGGTGTCTAAGGAAAAATTTTCCATCACCTCTTTCTTATAACCCCTTTCGTATCTATCTATTTGAAGATCGGCAATGCCTCAACCTTACAATAAGAGCAATGGAAAGAAAACCGCGACTAAAAATTATAGTACACCTTGTAAGTACTTCCAGCGAGGCCGCTGCACGAATCCTCGGTGCCCTTACCTGCATGTACGGGCCAGCACAGATGCTGCAACCCCAGGTCTTAACCCGAAAGTGGAAACCACTATTTCCTCCAACGTTGGTGTCGACATCATGAAAACAATGTTAAGACTCTTCTTCGAAAAGCAGCAAAATGCCATTTACAACGTGGAGCAGGGATTGTTAAATCTGTCCCACCTGGGACAGCACGAGGACCTCCGATCCGTTTCCTCAAGCATTAACTTCAACACAAAGGCCTTCTGCAAGGCGTTGTGCCATTGCGTCCACGAGATCTGTCTCCCACCACCCTCAGCGCTGAGTTTGGAGGGAAATAGCATCACCACGCTGTCCCATCTTGCGGCTGCCATGCGTGACGTGGGGCTCGACGCCGCCCTACGTGTCCTCTCCCTCGCGCAGAATGAGCTCGAGACAACGGAAGCACTGCGCGCGCTGAGACCCTTCACACACCTGGTGGAGCTTCGCCTTGCTGGAAATCCTATTGAAGAGCGGCCGGAATATCGCCAAGGAATCATCGCAGAGATGCCTTCTCTGCTTGTGTTGGACGGCACGAGCACCGCGGACCCCCCCCTGAGCCTGCCGTGGCCGCAGTTGGATGGTTCTGCCTTCCCTACCGCAGAGGAGGAACGGGGGGGCGAAAGGAGCGGGGATATCGTGAGCCCCTTGGAGGCGTCCTACGCTCTGGTTTCCTCATCGTCTCTCGGAGTTGTCGAAAAGAGCGTTTTGAGGTTTCTGCACATGAACGTGTTCGGCCCCCTTGAGTACGATGCGTTTTCTTCAGGTCGTAGCCGAGGCAACAGCAGTGTAAATGAGTTAGCAGATGTTTACGCCCTTCAAGCTGCCCTCTCACTGAGTCTCTCCTGCCCGGAAGCGGCGGTGGCGACTCCTTTAAAAACTTCGAGCGGGCAGAATCCGTCCACAGATCGCACGGTCATTCGCGAAATCGTAGGGTTCCGCATGCGACAGACGGAGTGCGACCACAACCTCACCCGTGGAATACGTTCGCCTCGGGTGGCTGTTGGTCGTGTGCGCGTGTGCACACAACTCGAGCACTGGCTTTACCCACCAAGCTTTGCGGTGAAGCACTACGTTCACTCGAGCATGAACGTAGTCAATCTCGGCCTCGGTGAGAGCTACGAAGGGGTGGTGGTGGCGACAGTACACGGCGTCATGGCGTGGTGCCACCGCACGACAGGGCCAAGGGGCAAGAACAACAGCGAAACCAACAGTGATGCGCTTGTCATACTGCGCAACTTCACACGTAGCTTCATCATCGCACCGCGGTCGCAGTTAAGCGCGGACGATATAGCCCGTGGAAACGTCCCAGCGGAGGGTGGATGGGTTATTCTAAATGACATGATTACCTTGCTGCCCTTTGCGGCTGGTGAAAACAATGGCACGCATGAATTGCCGTCCCGCACCACGGCCGTTCTCTTCGGCGAAAAGGTGTATGCGTATGGGGTCCTTTTCAGCCCCACAACTGACCCCCGTCGAATCCACCGTCACAGCTGCCGCTACGACGTTCCAGTATCAGTGGTTGGGGTGTTATGTGCTTTTGTGCACAACGACTTGGAGCTGGTTGAGATTCTCACAGATCTTAGCGGCGTTCCCCTCAATGTCTTTCAGCAACTCGCTGCACTGGTCGAACAGGACCCCATTGCGGCGGTCTTCCTGTGTCGTTTAGAGAGACGTTACAGTGTTCAGCCCGATGCCGGGGTTGAGATACTCAAAAGGTGCGAAATGAATTGGGAAGTGATTCGGAGCTCCATGGAATCATCAACTCCAACGCTCGCGAGTGTCAACGGTCCCACATGGGTGGTATAATATTAAGTAAAATTATCATAAAACAATGACGGATACACAAAATAAATAACCCTAATTGTGTTCCATTTGTAGTGTAGATAAACAGCCCTGGCCCATCATTGCAACCCACATGAATGATGAGTCCTAGCGAAATGGCTCGCAAATAGCATGCATACAATTCAACCACCTGCTAGGAGGACAAAATTTGAGTCTATGCACTGACGTAAAGGTGGCAACCACATTTGTGAGAACGACACGCTCATGTGTTTGTATTGTTGCACTTCTAAATTTACTCATGATTTGATTGTTGTCTCTTTTTCCCCGAAGAGGAAAGGATGATTTAAAAAAAATCATTTTGTTTGTTCATTCAAGTAAATAATTATTGAAAAAAAGAACTCCTCGAGCCCATAAGATATCACAAAGAAGAAGAACGGGCGTATCAAAACACGCATCTTCACTACAGGCAAGCATCATTCCATCATCATGGAGCAGCGCTGAAGATGCTATCAAAACATGAAAATTGCGCACATCATCGGCCGAGGATGAGGATTTGAGTGAATTGGAGTTCGCTGATTTCAAGTTTCCTTTGCTAGGGGCGTCCTGCCGGTGAAGTGATGCACCGCGTCTATAACCGCGGTAGTGCTTGAATTTCGGCTGGTGACCAGCTTGCTGAAATGAAATTAGCTAGAAAGTTGTGGATGCTCCTTTTCTACTTAATTCGGTGTGGTCTCTGGAATTTTGATGATGGTCACCATCACAGTGGTGCGGTAAACTTTTTCATTCGTGGGAAAATATGGAGGGCTGTTGCTCAGGGTTCGCATGAATACTCCTTTTAAATATAATTCTGGTACAGAGAAAGGTAAGGATTTTACTTAAATCTATGGTTCTCTATTTTTTATTTGTTTGGCGTATCAGTCCAAAATAGAAACTGTTTTGACACTTTTTTTCTTTTTTACCTTTTCTATTCAGAAATAAAGTCATACATATATCTATACATTTATATATAGATAGATAGATAGATTCATATTGGTACACATTTCCTTTCCTCGTCCTTGTCTACTCAAAATTTAGGAATAAAATAAAAACGAACTCATTCAGTACCATGGCCGACGAGAACGGATCTGATATGAGTGAAGCTCAGAAGACGATTGAGCGATTCAAAGTCAAGAAACTTATTCAGATGCTAGAATCTGCACGTGGGATGGGTACCAGTGTGATTAGTATTTATATGACCCCAAAGGAACAAGTTTCCGGCATGGTCACGAAGCTCAACAACGAGCACGGCACTGCCACCAACATAAAGTCGCATACCAATAGACTGAGCGTCCAGAACGCGATTACCACCGCGCTTGGTCGACTCAAGCAGTTCAACCGGGTTCCTCCGAACGGTCTGCTTTTGTACTCCGGTACCGTACTCATGTCCGACAACAAGGAGAGGCGGCTCACTTTGGACATTGAACCCTTCAAACCCGTCAGCCGCTCTCTCTACCTGTGCGACAATAAATTCCACACCGAAGAGCTCCACCGCATGCTCGAGTCCGACGATAAGTTCGGCTTTATCGTGATGGACGGCAGCGGCACCCTGTACGCGACGCTGTGTGGAGATATGAAAGAGAAGCTAGGCTCTTTCACCGTGGAGCTGCCGAAGAAGCACGGTCGAGGGGGGCAGAGTAAGAATCGATTCGCACGTATTCGCGAGGAGAGGCGGCACAATTACGTGCGCAAGGTTGCAGAAAACGCCGTGAGCTACTTTATCACGAACGACCGCCCGAATGTACGCGGTCTCGTACTTGCCGGCTCTGCGGACTTCAAGGAGGTGCTCTATCAGTCTGATCTATTTGATCCACGCCTAAAGGAGGTAGTCCTGAAGATCGTCGACGTTGCACACCCCGGGGATGTTGGGTTCAATCAAGCGATCGAACTCGCCGCGGATGCCCTCTCCAGTGTTAAGCTTGTGCAGGAGAAGAAGCTTCTCCAGGGCTTCTTTGATCAGATTGCGCGCGACACCCAACAGTATTGCTTCGGTGTCAACGATACCATGCGTTGTCTGGAAGCGGGTGCTGTGGAGACGCTCATTTGCTACGAGAATCTTGAAATGAATCGCTTTGTGGTCACCAAGAACAAGGGATCAGACAACGAAGAGGTGGAGGTGCATCTGCTCACTCAAAAAGAAGCTAATGAGAAAAACATTCACGCTCACGAGGCGGGAAAGACGCAGAACGAAATCTCAAGCGAAGACTTTGTCGAATGGCTGACGCTGAACTACCAAAAGTTTGGATGTACCTTAGAGTTAATCAGTAACCGTAGTCAAGAAGGTACACAATTCGTTCGAGGTTTCGGTGGAATCGGTGCCGTGCTTCGGTATAAAATTGATGTAATGGCACTCCGAGATCATGAAAAAAAGGTAGAGGAAGAAAATGAAAAGACTGGTGTGAATGAAGACTTCGATTTCGATGACGATTTTATGTAAGAATCGTAAGCTGCAAAGTTTTTTTTTTCCAAAGTCTGAAGTATTTTTCTCCTGCTTACTCGTTTATTTCGTTAGGTCGCTATTAATACTAATAGTATTCCTCGGGCTTTTTCTCAATGGTGCTTCGAAAGCAAAGACGCGCAGAGCGCTGCCCAAAGTACATGTTTCGTTGTGAGTTCGGCACTCACTATTAGGGTGGATTTTGTTGTGTCCTAATTATGAAGTGTAGGGAATAAAATATCAGCTAAAGATGGAGATACTGATTGAATAAACATGAAAAGGTTATTTTATTGGTGGCGTTTAATAATAATGAACTAACCCCGCAATAGTAATTAAATATTGATAGGTTTTTATCTCTCGATTAGAGAGAAAACCGACATGATGACCTAATATGGTGTTTGTAATTAATAAGTGAAACTGCAAGGAAGCGGACTTGATGATGGCCGCTGTTAACTATATACTCTATGTCAAACACATTTTCTTCATAATACAGTGAAAGCCGTTGTGCCTATTAAGTATGCGTTCTTTATCCAGACGTTTAATTTCTTCGATTTAAACTTGAATTCTTTCCTTCAATAAAGATTCTTCTAGACTTATTTATTCACATTGGAACGCACAAAGAAAAAGGTATATTATTTAGGTACTTTCTATACTAGTTTCTTCTTCTTCATATATTTTTGGTTCCCCTTTGCCCTCCCCCCCCCCCCCCCCTCTCCCCTTGTACACACATTCAAAAAAAAACATACGCTTATTATCCTATCGAGATCGTATTAAAGCGATCATAGAAGTCCAAAAAACAGTATATACAAAAGGCAGAAGTATGTTGAGAAATTTAATTGGCTACAAGCACACCATATATGATGTATACCCGCTGCGCAACAAAAGGGTTTTCTTACTCGTGGATCCCCAGAACATCCTCGGCGATACCTCCGACTCCCATGCGACGTTCTCTACAATTGATTACCTATTGCAGAAGCAAGCCTCAGTCATTGTAGCATCCTCCTTTGGTCCTCTGTCCGGCATCACGATGAACCTAACCAAACGCGAGCTCAAAGTCGCATTGGATGCATTTAAGAATGAGAACGGGATGGGTTACACTAATTTCTTCGCTGGTTTGTCGCCTGATTTGAAGTTAAATATCATTCAGGCCGTCGTGGACTCCGAAGATATTGCGGCTGCAAAGTCTGATGGAACGACCCAGCTTCAGACTGGGAAGACGCAACTCTTCGCGGGGCTTCCTATTGATAAGAAAATTAAAGCGAAGGAAATGTTCTTCACCTCTAAAGAGTTCGTCCCGTCGTCCACAATGCCGTTCGTGAGCGTACTGAGAGCTCGGTTCCCCGATGTGAATGTGAATTTCTCACCGGATTGTTTGCGTTTGCCCCAGCAAAGTCTCCGGGCGGGTGAGGTTTTGGTGCTTGAGAACCTGCGCTTTTACATGAATGAGACCTCTCATAGTAGTACTGTGCGGGGTGCCATGGCAGAGGCGCTCGCCTCAAACGTGGAGATTTACGTCAACGACTCTTTTGCTACCGCCTATGCTCCACTCGCAAGCAACACAGAGCTGCCGCGTCTTTTGCGGCACGGCGCCGCAGGGATGTCTATGCACCGCGAGCTCTCTTTTTACGCTAAGTTCTTGAATCACCTCGCCTATCCAATCGCGGTGGTTGTTGCCGGGACTGACATCCCTCAGAAGCTGCAGCTCATTTACCGGCTTGTCGGCCGTGTCGACCGGATTTTGGTCGGTGGCGCCATCGCTCTCCCCTTTCTCGCCGCCAGGGGCCTAGGCTGCGGCCTGGACTACCCCCTGAAAGACGAGCCCACTGTCGGTGCACCGCTCGACGCGCAGCAGAGGGGGGCTGACCACGGTCGTAGAGAAGCCGAAACGACGCAAGTCCCCTGTTCCGAGTACGCAAAGAGGATCATGGAGCTCTGCGCCACCAAACATGTTGAGCTCGTTCTCCCGATTGACCACTTCGTCGCGGGCCACCCTGAGACGGACAAATGCAAGGCGGTGTTGGTGGAGTCAGCCGCCGTGCCGCCTGGTATGTGTGTGCTTGACTGTGGAATGAACACGGTTAACCTCTTCACGCGCAGCCTGCGAGCTTGTCGCACGGTACTTTGGACTGGAACCTTGGGGCGTACGTCGAAGGGGTATATCACGGGAACCGCCGCCTTTGCGACAGAGCTGCGGAAGTTGGAGATCATCTCCATCGTGGCCGGCGATGAGACATCGCAGGTGGTGTGCAGGATCGGCATAGCCGACAAAATGATGCACCTCTCGAGTGGCGGTGTGTCCTCGTTGTTGGTTGTGGAGGGGGACATCCTGCCCGGAGTTGAGGCACTTTCCGACATAGGTGCGACCGCGTCGGATCCAACAGCTCCCAGCAATGCCATCGCCCCTGTGAATGCGATGCTGTGCAAACTACCGCCCTTTGTGGGCTGCGACTCACATAATTTGCAGCTGATTGCTAAAAAATTTGTCCGTCGGACGCATGAGAGTGGCGATTACCTTGTATTTAGCGGAGATCGGCATGTGTGCATGTACCTAGTCGCCCAAGGCGGTCTTCTGGCACAATGGGATGACGAATACAGCTCGGCCCCGGCGCGATTTATTGGCAAAGGCCAAACTGTTGGCATGTATGAGTTTTTTACTCAGGCCCCGGCCTTCGAGATGGTGCGTGTGGCGCAGCCCGATACGGTAACTTATCAACTTTCATCCTCGACGCTCAACGAAATGCTGAACTCCCACCATGACCTCGCAGTGATGCTTTTGAAAAACATATCCGAACCGCTCTATCAGATCGTGAGCAACGATTACCACAAGCAGCAGAGCGTAGAGATGATGCTCCTACGTAATGCTTGTCGGACCCGCGTACCGCAGCTGTTGTGCGTCCCAGAAAGACCGAGCTTGAAGTGGGACGTCCTGCAGGACGTGCTGACTACCCTCTGCCTACATCGTCTCTCGTTGAAATATAAACCCTTTGTCGATACGGAACCTCATCGTTTGCTCTGTGAATCCGCCATGACGCTGTCGGACCCCCTTGCAATAGTTGTAAAGGGTATCCAGCGATATGGGTTACCTCTTGCTTTGGCGGGAGGAGTCCTTCGCGACTTACTCTACCACCAATTTGTGGGCTTGATGAAGCACCCCTGGATCGCTGCACTGCTTTCAGCGATATTGACTTCGCCACTGCGTGTTTTCTCTTATGGGTTTAAATATCGAGAGATAAATTTGAAAATGATGTTGCATGAGGCTCTAATAAGCGGAGCCGTGGCGGTTGCCCCCACGGCCGCGTATGCCCTAGCACTCGAGCTGCGGCGTCGCATCGAACGGTATCGCAAAAAGCAGCTCAACTACTCGTCGCAGCTGGCCCTTATGGCTCTCGTGAAGTTGCTGGTTGGCTTTGTGGTGTTTCCTATTGTTTATCTGCGCAATTTCATATACACACAGTCATCCACAAACCAATTTTGGGATAACACATCTTTTTTCGCGTATCAGCGGAAGCAGCTAGCCTCGTTGTTATTGAGATATATGCTTCGCAGCGCACTGAAGTGAGCCAGGGTCTGTTATTATTTCTTGCCTTTAGCCAGCACACTATCAATTTTTACTACTACTACTTTTGAATGTCAGGTTGCCGAGGCTCTTTTTTTACTGAAGATTGTGTTTTTTTTTCAAAATTTAGCCTATAAATGTTTGGTGTATTCCCGATTCAAATAAACGTGCTACTTTGCCCTTACGGTTCACAGACGGTTCCTACATTTGACAGGTTCTTGTAGTGTTGCTGAGATAAGGGTTCCGGTTAGCTTTGCTTATCTACCCCTCCAGACGGTCTTATGTTAAGAACTGAAGATATGCAACTATATGCATTCAGGAAGCGCTTTAAAAAGAAAACAGCATGTGGGCGTAGGATAGGCAAACAATTTGAAACTGAATGGCAATCCTACTGGGGGAAGCTGGCAAACGTTTGCCTTGATTTTGTGTAAGTGATGGTAACACGGTTTCCTCATGCCCGAGACTAACTAGGGGGCTATGCTGTAGCTTCTTCTGCGCCCCTGCGGCCCCAGCCGCCTTAATACAAAGCCTGCGCCAATAAGGGGAAAGTGTAGTAGTAAATGAAAACGCCGGTGGTTGTTCTTGTTGCCAAAAGGCGATTAACATTGTCTCCAAATGTGATAGGGGGAGACACTGTGCAGGTAGATGTTGTAAACAGCCTATCAAGCATACGTGAAAGTAGCGTAGAAAAGGTCTGATGCTGGTACATGCTCACTATACAAAAAGACAGAAGTGGGTCCTCTTCTCTCTCTATATATATACATATATATGTTTCTTTTTAGCAATGCAAAAGCTTTTTCACGGAAATTTTTTTAACGATTTTCTGTCGATTGTTTCTATTTATATCTCTTGTTACCTTTGTTCCCCTTTCATTACAAATATATCTGTGCTTACTTACTTTTCCTCCCTCTTTCCCGTTTTTCGCTGATGATTGCAGTTTCTCCGAGTGTTAAAATGTAATTTAAAGTCATCTCAAGGGAACCTGAATTACTTTTGCACAAAGTAGCAAAATACGAAAACCGCTATATTTCACCAAATTGGATACT
The DNA here is from genome assembly GCA_000582765.1 of Phytomonas sp. EM1. Lineage (NCBI taxonomy): Eukaryota > Euglenozoa > Kinetoplastea > Trypanosomatida > Trypanosomatidae > Phytomonas > Phytomonas sp. EM1. Next base: position 379,981 of record HF955063.1, on the reverse strand, counting down.
TAAATTACGCTGTTACCAGTATTTATTACCTCTGATTTAGTATGCTCAGACATATTGATACGCTATGGGACGCCTTCTTTCCACAACAGCTATGCTATCCTCTTCAGCTCATTGGCGACGCAGATCATCCCATCACAACTCCGAAAGAGCTAGAAATGGAATTGCAGAAGCAATACAATATTTTCACGTACCGGTCTGATTTCGAGGGCATCTCCACAAACACAGGGTTTGTGGTTCACTCGGATCAAGGTTGGGGGTGTCTCCTACGGACATCACAGATGCTTTTGGCGCACTTCCTTCATCGGTATGGACGACCGAGTGACTTCAGTTTGCGCCTATTCGTAGATGAAAGCACAGATGCGGCACCCTTTTCTATCCACAATATGATCAAAAGCGTTTGGGATGACAAAACGTTTTGTGCGGAATATTGGAGCCCCTCGCAGGCCTGTGAGACAGTGCGAAAAACAATGGAGAACGCCGTCAAGGGGGGCGCGTTGGGCACTAAATTCTCAGTGGTATGCTCGAGCAACGGCTGTCTTTTTTCGGAGGATGTGGAGCAGCCGTTGAGAGGGGACACGGAGGTGGTGCTTCTGCTCACACCAGTACGCGTAAGCGCGGTGTCGCGGCTTACACAGGAAACCTATCTGGAGCTGGAGAACCTGATGTGCCAGCCCGAGTGCCTTGGCGTGGTCGGCGGGGTACCGGGCAGGAGCTACTACTTTTTCGGCCACAACCAGACGCAGATGGCCTATCTTGACCCCCACCAGCGCGTGCAGCCTGCCCTGACGTCGCTTTCCTCAGCCAGCACCGTCCCGACTCTGGCGGACGCGCGCAGCGTGCACTGGTCGCGTGTGGACACCTCACTTTTCCTGGCCTTCGCGGTGCGCGACGCCGCTGAGTGGAGCCATCTCAAGGGGAAGTTAAGCACCAAGTTCCTGCGCATTGAAGCCCCGAGGGGCACGGGTGTTTATCGGCCTCAATCCCATCACACGTACCGCACAGGAGGGCGTGCGTCGCCGCTGTGCGCTCCCGCACTACTTCTGGCCTCAAGCGCGAAGGCTCGAAGTCAACGAATACGTCCTTGCAGCTCGGGGACTGAAGAGCCTAATAACAGAAAACGACTGTCTGATTCGACGAATGGATATATAGTTTCCGATGCGCGAATCAACCTCACAGGTACTGTGCCAAAGACAGACAAAGAAGTTGATTTGGACGACACATGGGACAGATTAAGTGAGTTAGAGAAAAGCGTATAATCACCTGCATCGTATCCGTCTCCCCCATGTCCCCCTCAGCCCATGTGAGAGAGAGTAAAAGTAGTGTGTAAAGTGTTCTGTCTAATGCTTTGCGATTCATTCCACTTACCAATTGGGTGTTTATCGTTTACGTACCTCAAGCCATAACAATAGCGATGTTTGTGAAAAAGGTTAAATATCCACACCTGAATGAATGAAGATCGCTCCCTGTCTCCATTTACTCATCGTCTTTTGCACCACAGCTATAAAATTTTCATTTCCTACAAAGTCACCGAGCAATCATATTAATTTCAATACGTAAGATAAGTTTCTTTCAAACTACGGTTTGTAACCTATCTATCATATATTTTTAACCTCTCACGATCGATTTACGAAGAAAGGAAAATAATTTGGATCATTGGGACTAAACTGTTCTGACGAACAATGTGCACGAGAGGGTCGTATGTCGAAAACCAATTGCTCGTCAATGATACCGTGTTCTTGAAAACCATGCTATCCAATCTCAAAAAGTGTGAGGAACTTACCAATGCCACAATGAAATGCTACACGTCGCTTACGAAGACAGTTACAGACAATACGCAGTCTTTTATAAACGCTTCCACGCAATGTAACCAACGATCAAATTCAGTCCATTCTCTCAATAATGTGATACGCGACTTGAGTGGAAATGATGAATTTATGAAATATAACGCACAAGTTCACTCCGAAACCCTCAGATGTATCGAATTACTAATTAATGAGACGAAGGCTCTTCAGAAAGCCCTTGATAATCTCAAATCCAATCAGAAGGCTTACGAGTCGGCTCGCCAAAAAATTCATAAAAAAGAGGCCAAATATTCCAAGGCAAATAAATCGCTTACTGAGAGTTCCACGTATCGTAAAATAACTGAAAAACGTGACAGTCTGAAGAAACTGACACAAAGCAAACAAGAAGAATATAAAGCTAAGAAAGAAAATCTTGTAAAGCGTGTCTCGGAAACCCTGTCCGATGCCTACAACAACTATTTGGAATGCACCTCTAATTTCACTATGTTCCTTGGAAATATGATGAAAAAAAACATTCACGTGCGTCCCCCTAATCCATTCGAAGAGGCGCAACCAGCATATGCGTTGTGAGATCCTCCTCCTAATGCATGTATGCATATTCTTCTATGCAAATGCCATTGGAAGTAATGCATTTCACTACAATGTTATTTAGTATATATATATATATATGCACACTAAAATGTAGCCACAGGAGACTAGGAAAAAGAAGAAAAGTATGCCTACACAATGGTTCGGGGATAAAAGTAATTCGTGGTAGTTATCCACGCATTTCAACATTGTCGGTATTAATGTAGATTTTTATACATATATGGATATGAATATTGATATTTTTTGATATTATGCAAGTCTATGTTGAATGCAAATGTAATATGCAAGTTGAAAAGAAAAAAAACGGTGTGATGACATAATTCATCACCCCTCCCTGAAACGTGCACTGCAATGGGTTGTGTAGATTGGGTTGACAGTCTTACTCCACCCTAAGCATGTTTCAAGTGCTATCTTGTATTTTTTTTTTGCTATCTGAAAACAACGCCGCGTGCACTCCTCTAGAGCATTCACACGGATCAAAAGAAGATACCTGTCGTCGTTCATTTATTCCTCAAACATCATTGTCTTACGTCTTCATTTTTTCACAGGCAGGAGAAATACTCAATCACAATGTGATTATAAAATGCCGTGTTATTTTATGCATGTGATCTAAAAGGCAGACAAATTGAATACCTCAGGAAAGCTGAACCTCATGTACAGACAATTCAAATATCATGATTAATTCCTCCCTTCTTATATCATTTTGCTTTTCTTAGTTCACAGAATAGCTGCAAGCTTTATTGTGTGTTAAGTTCTGTGCGACCTCCCGCCAACGTGCTGGCAAGCATTGGAACCGATAACGTGGGTGTGAGCCATACACACATATACGATGCAATTAAGAAAAATGTAAGTATTTCCTTGTTTAATCTAATATTGATATGGAATCTTAAGAAAGAAAAAGGCATGGAGATAAAGTAAACCAAGTAATATGGAAAATCTATTGTCTATGCACACGATGGAAAAATGCTTGAAGATCCGTCCGCGAGGATTTCTCCACGTTCATTATCTCCTTGCCCTTCACAAGAAAAAAAACGCTAAAAGAGAGAAGGACTAATCCACTTCAAGCACACATGTCAAATAGAAAGAGGGATACATGGTAGCGGCAGGAGTGAAAGTATAAAAACTCATTTAGTCAACTCAGACCCATCGTCAATCCTGCCTCGATATTTGACGATGAGTAACGAAACAAATGTCAAGCATTTATAGCTCATAGCATTCCCCCTACAGGGTTAATTTTCTGTTGCAAAGAACATGAGGGGTGTAAAATATAAAAACAGGAGTCGAATTAGTGGTGATATATCCGACTGTTTTTGTTCCTATTACTAATTTACATGGCTGAAAATCCAACGTTTAACGAAATCTGAAACAAACATACTAAAACCACCTTCCATACACTACCGCTAATAATAATAATAATGAATGAATCGAAAACGAATGAGTGTGGTACGGGAAAACAGGCAAAGAAGCAGTCGTTTGAGTTGTTTGGCCGCTGGGCACATCCTGATCCTCGAAAAAGAAGAACGCATGAACAGAAACGAAGGCTCTAAGCATAACTGGAGTCAAAAAGAGTTAAATATATATGTATATATAAATATATATATATATATATATATATATATATTTATATATATATTACACACTTGCCAGAAAGCATGCAACCCCATTTAGGGAAACCTTTAAGGCATCAGATTCCGCGCTATGCGGTATGCTTATGGAAAGCAAAAATAACTGACGGTCCGGAGCAGCGTACAACGGGACCTGAACGTGACCCTTGAGCCTATCGCGCATCTGTCCCTCTGTCGTCCACCCAATGACGAGGTCACACGGAAGCATCACGGAGGATGCGGAGTTTGAGTTCACCGGCTGCAGTCGTATACTCTGGTCCATGAGTGCGCCTTGCAGATTAATTGAAGAGCCCTTTAGCTGGATACTAAAGGGAAGACTGCCAGTTACCCCAGCATTGGACGCCAAAGTGCCGAAGAGGGACAAATCTGCCAAGGGAATTCTACATTTGGAAGCTGTGTATTGACGCAGCGCGTTCAAAAAGGCCTGTGGTCGTGGCAAATCTGCCAAATTGTATGGCATCCCCATGGACAGCGAGCCTTTCTGGAGGGTTTGTACACTACGATACCTTCGCAGGACAACGTCAAGCCAAAGTTTGACGTCCCTAGGCCCACCCATGCGGTCCAACCACCTGCTTGGCATTCGGCAGCTGCCGATCTCCAAGATCTCCTCCTGCTGAGTGTCTGGGAGAGACAGTGTTCCCTCAACCATGGCGTGTAAGTCCTTGAAGTAGGAGCCCAGGTCAACTATCAATCGCTTCAGTAGACTTAACTCGCTCGCAAAAAAAACATCCATGGGGTTTAGGTCCTGACTCTGTGCATCGATGTCACCAACGACTAACTTGCTTTGCGCCCCTTTGCTAAGCTCACTGGTCTCCCATAATTCCAGCACGGGTGTGATCAGAAGTTTCAGACGGCTGAGCGAAAGCTTGCGGCTTTCAGCGTTGGTGGCGACGTCGCTGAGGAAAACCAGCTGATTGAGCATTTGAAGTTGCTCAATATACACAAGGGCCTTGTTCTCTTCCACAACACGATCCGCGTTGTCGGGAAGCTTCAGAAGCGCCGGCTGATCAACATTCGGCAGTTTGCGGGCCAGCAGCGAGACGACTGCATCGTGGTTATTCGTGTTCGGCACTGTCATGTCTTCATACAGAGAAGACTTACATTGCACAACAACTTCATTCGAAAAAAGTAGCTGGATGAGTTGGTGCAGAACTTCAATGTCGTGCGGGTTGTCGAGACGGCCGCCGTAGACGCAATCCATGAGAAACCCCTTGAGGCTTTCCCAGTTCGTCTCTCGTTGGATGTCAAGCTGAAGAAGAATATCCGTGGCGGCCTTGAGATCGGCCGTGGAAAACTCGTAGTACGAGGTCCAGCCTTGCGGCACGAAGGTCCGACGCTCCTGCACTACAGCATGCAGCCAGGCGAGCGCAAAAAATACCTGTGCCTTGGGCGTTGACTGCTCCTCCAGGAAGACTCGATCCCATATTTGGTAAGTGCGCAGGAGGTTTTGCTTCACACCAGGCGGCGCCTCGATCGTGATTTTCAGAGACATCTGCAACAGTACAGACGGGAAGGCGTCGTGCGGTTCTGTCGTAATTATGAGGCGAAAGTCCTTGTGTGGTTCCGGCATCGCACAAAGCTCGTTCTCCAGCGTGGGAACCCAATCTAATACGAGGTGTAGATTTTTAAGAAAAATCCACCCACCTTGTGCGGCGCTGGACCTTAGCTGTTGCATGGCCTCCTCGGTCACTCCACCACCCAGGGCTATCTGTGTGAATCGTTCCCTGCCCATGCGGCGAATGGCGATGCTCTGGACCTCCAGGCTCGGGTCCGCACCACTGGAAGTCACCAATAGCACGGGAACACGCGCAGAGGAGCTGCAGAGGATGGTCTCCTCCATCGACGTCGGGGGCACCAGCGAGCTGACACACAACTCCTTCATGATAACACGCATCCCCAGCGCTGAGAAACGATCCGGACGGAAGGTGCTGATCAGGAGGAGTTTCTCAACCACACTCAGCACCTTCTCTGACGGTTGTTCGATCTCATTGAAGAGCTCAGGCTGTACTGATGCCATCCAACGAGACCACCCCGCCCCGTCATGGAGGTGCCACTTGGAGACAAGTTCGTGCCCGACGCTGCTGGAGAGCAGTGCGCTGAACCGTGGTTTTGCCGCCGACGAGGCCCATTTCGGTAGCGACAGCGACTCCTCCCGGACAACCTTCGGCGCGGAGCCAACAAGGGCCTCCCATTGCTTTGCCGGGAACTGCTCGGGTAGGAGAACCTGCAAAAGCTGCAGGCCAAACACCAGCCGGTCCTTCTTGAGGAGTCCAGTGCAAACCCGATAAAACACGCACCGTGCCAGGCTATGCACGAGCGTGGAGGTCCGTATCGGCGTGTTCGTCTCCTCCACGCCCATGTCCCCCTTCATGCGGTCCTTTTGCAAAGTTTCACTGAACAGCCCGAGGAAGTCGTTAAGACCGAATTGATACATCCGGCTAAGCCTCTCCAGGCGCTTAAGCAGAAAGAAGATCTGAGAGCCTTTGCTGGCGAAGGAGCGATATATCTCGCGCTTATCATCCAGCTCCGCCTGGAGCGCGCACGATTCGGACAGTGCCTGTTGAATCACGGAGGCCTGAGCTTTGACCGTGTTTAGTGAAGTCACCAACTGTGTGTTCTCCATAAAGTTCCCCTGGGAATCCGTAAGCTCCCGCAGTAGCTGCGATTCAAGCTTTATGAGCTCCATCTTGAGTCCCTCTTCTTTCTTCAGCAACTCTACTTTCTGTGCCTCCAACTCTGGGCGCTCATTCTGGAGCGTGATGCTAAGCAGCTGACTCTCTAAGCTCCGTGTGGTCACGGAAAAGTTCACCTCCATCACTAGAGCGGCGGCACAGGGCGGCAGATGCAGGTCTGTGCTTCGGCTGAAGAGTATAATGCGGAAAGAGTCTTGCCAGTCCACCGCCTTGTTACCGACCCTCACAATACGCTTCGCACCGCACGAGGCTAAATCCCGTCGAAGAATAGGATACAAAATTGGCACCACCGTGTTGACCTCTGTCACCAAGAGAGTTTTCCCAAAGCGAATGGCCAGCTCCAGTGTGTGAGTGAAGCGTTTATCGTGCATTGAAGCAACCTCAACAATGACGTTGCTCCGTCTTAGGTGCGTTTTCATCCACTCAAGTGCCGCGTTCGCGGGATCGATGACGAGCGGGGTTTGAGTCGCCTCGAGTATCGCAACCGCGTTCTCGAGGCTCAACTCGTCATCAGGAAGGCCCTCGGACTTGTATTGCAGGATCTCGCTCTCGGTTCGCAAAAAATCGATGCAACGAACATCGACAGCAGCCGTTTCACCCTCCTCGTTGCTGCTCATCAACCCAAGGCGCTCGGCCCATTGCCTGAGGTAACGCTGACGAACCTCCTCGATGGTATGTGGAATATAAGTCATAAAGGCAGCACTGATGAGTGCACGTTTGGGCATCGACTCCGTAGCCATACGAAGTGAAGCAATGTCCTGCGCCCATCGCGTTTTTTCATCGCTCAGCTTTTCCAGGAGCTCCTCTGCCCTTTCCAACTCCCCCTCGGCTGTCTTGAGTTTTTCACGCAAGCGCTCCGCCTCCTTGCACTTTTTGGAAAAGTTCTCGCGGAGTTGGCCCACACACTTGTCAATCTTCTTCAGTTTCTCCTCAAGATGCTGGAGCTTTTGCTCTCCCTCGCGTTGGTTCTGTTCAAGCACCTCAATTTGACGCGTCAGCGGCGAAATTTGGTCCATGATTTTGGAGTACTCAACCATCGCTCTCACCCAGTCCGCCATTGGGGCCGCCGCCAGGGAGGCACGGTGAATTACCTCCGGTTTGAAAGACGTGGCCTTTTGCTTAAGAAGGGATGACACATTTGCACGAATCTGAGGTGTCACATTCTTTATATCAAAGTCAACAATTCGCTCCTTGACGCCGCGCTCCGCTAGGAAATTCCGCATGGATTGCCACGACACGTCGCTAACACCGAGCAGTGCCAAGACTCCCTCGAGCACATCGCGAATCGGCTCCGGTGGTGCTTTGAGGGAACGCATCTCATTTAGTTGCTCAGTGCGAATAGAACTCACGGCGTCACGAGCAGCCTCCATGAGTGGCTTGATGTTCCCAAGCTTTTCCTCGGATTTCTTTCGATTAAACTCGATACTTTTTTGCTCTTCGCTAAGCTTCTCTCGCAGTTCACTTGCCTGGTCGCGCTGTTCCTGTGAGCTCTGAATATTTTTCTGGATTTGGTTCAAAGCTTCGTCGGCTTCCTTTTGCATCGCTTCTACAGCAGACTTCTTCGCCGATACATCCCTTTTGATACCCGCAACCTTATCCTCTGCATCTCGAAGCTTCACTAGTCCGGCTTCCAGACGAATGATGTTATCATGACTGGACTTCCTCCTGCTTAACATGATCTTGGTGTAGGTTTTCATGAACACTTCAAAGTCCTTCGGGGTTGCGTTAGGTACGCTCTCGTGAATGGAAAGCATTTCGCGATGTAGGCAAAACCCTTTCTGAGCCGGATCCTCGTCAAGTAGGGCAATTTGATCCTTCATTTGGGTCTTGCACATGGTTTTGGTGATGTCCGCGGACCAAGTGCCCATCCAAAGTAACTCGCATGCACGAATAAAGTCCGGGTTAGATTGCAAACGGAGCAAAAACAACTCATGGCAGGGATCCAATATAAATGCCACATGCAGGTTGCGCTGTAAACGATCAACAAAGTACGACGCGATAGGGCCGATATAGCCGTCGCTTGCCGCATCCTCACGCAACGACGTATACATAATTTCCATCTCCTCCGTCGTAAACAGACCAGGTACCTCACCTGAGCTGACTAAGCTGTTTAGCAATTCCAAGAAGAACTCGTCAATAATCTGGTGCTCTTCAACAATGAGTGTCATGCGGGTATTCTGCACGACGGTATTCTGAATGAAGGCCCTCATATCAGCACGGAAGTTTTTGATGGTGTAGTCTTGTGTGATATGAAACGTAACAACCTCCATCTGCTGCAGGTACGAGGCCAACACAATCGTATCACGGCGACCAACGCCCGGCCGTCCGACAACAATGAGATGCCCTGCCGTACGCGATAGCACACGATCGACGCAGGCGATCCAATACACAACAGGTGGGATCACCGTCATCATGAGATCCTTAAACTCGCGTCCGTAGCGCAACAGCGCAGCGGAAACCTCACCCGCAATATCCTTATAGCTGTATCGCTCCAGAAGCCGATTCATACGTGAAAGGCTCTGCTGCTTGAGGGCGATGCCTTCACCGTCGATTTCGGGCTCACCAGCCTCAGGAGCCACAGCGGCCCTTTGACTGAACCACGTAACGTACATAAACGCGAAGCTGTCTTCTTTGGCAGGCGTCGAGTACCCAATCATGGCAAGCCGCTCGGAAAGAATCCGGTCCGCCGTCATGCGGTCCTCTAGAGAGGGAAGAGGATCTATAAAAATGCGTCTTGCCTCGTAGGCAATTACAGCAGGAAGAGTTGTGCTGCTGTCGATTTTGTACATGAGGACGTTGGCAACCCAGCGAGTGAGGTGGCGTGGGCTGAAGCGAATGTGTGCATAGTCCTTTCCCTCCGCCCAGGAGCATATTCTCTCGTAGATATTGGTAACAAGCTGCGCAAGGTCGTAGCCATCGTTGTAGTCGCTGCCCTGCCCGATGTTTGTGGCGCGCAGGCATACCGACCAATAGCTACCGTAAATCTGAAGCAAACTTTTCTTGGAGGGATAGCCGATGGATACGATGTTGACCATGGCTAACAGACGTGGCGTTACAGTATAGCCGCTGAACGCCCTGTTGGAACTCATCGTCGCCACCAACTGAAGCTGCCTCGTTCCGATCCATTCCAACTCGTTGCTATAAAATCCGTCGTTTGAAATGAGTTGCTGCAGGAAAGCATGCAGTTCCACCGTGCCGTACTTATCGGGCTTCGGCAGGTCGATGTTTTTCAATATAATCACAAGGCGCTCGCCATCCTTCGGTTGCAGGACGCGACCTTTCACCGTGCCGTGCATGCTGCAAAGCTGCTCTAACTTTTGGATAAGCACGGCAGAGGTCGTTTGCGCACTGCAATTAATAGTCATGGTGCGGATGCCCGTGTAGGACCGCAAACAGTGTTTCAGGATGCAGCCTTTACCACAGCCCTCGGGCCCCACCAGGAAGATCGGCTTACATGCCTGACCTCGTAAGAGAGGGTTCAAAATGGTTTGTGCACGATGCATTTCGATTGTCTGCACAACGAGCCCATCACCAGAAATCAAACATTCCAGTGCAGAACTGGGCGAAAGAGCGCTGTTGTTGAAGCTGAGATCTGCATGGAATTCCATACTAGTTCCGCTTGTACTATCCCAATAGGTATCTAGTGGCCTCGAGGTCGACAGTGGCTTCTGCCCGCTTTCTGCATACAACCAGTTCGCCAGTTGCACCGCGCCGGACGCGTTCATGGCGCTACAGAGTGCACGAATCATGGAGTAAATAAAGTCAGCCTCATTTTGTGCGTCGAGGACGTGATTTAACACTGCGTTGAGAAGTCCAACGGGGGTTGTCGGCACGATGAGATCATCCAGTCGCATCACCTCCTCAATAGCCCTTGTGGCGTACTTATTAAGCAGTGGCAAAAGCCGCTGCCGCGTATTCCCTGGTTGTTTTGATATTGCCGACTTCAAAAATCCCCCGAGATCAATATCCTTCTCCGAGAAGAAGAGCACTCCCATTCGCGAAACTGTCGCCGGCGAGGCGCACTTCAGGCTGTCTGTCTCGAACAAAAAGTTCACATTTGTACCAAAGTGCACGCGAACACCGTTCGGCATGGTGAGCAGGCGGTTATCATCCAAGACGGAGTTGAGGGATTCAATCCAGAGCGGGTCGATGTCGCCGTCGCACACCACCCACGCGCGAACCTCCTTCGGCTGCTTCGCCACATCCCTCGCGGCGACAGTGAGCACGCCGTCGTACCACTCCCGCGTATCCGCGTCCATGTAGCCGAGCAGTTGGCGCCTGGCCATCGCCTTGGGGTTTATGTGGTGCACGAGGACCGGGATATCCATCTTTTCCATTGTCTTGGTCAGAATACGCAGAACCGTACTTTTGCCGGTGCCGCTGGAGCCAACGAGCACCACCCCCATACGCTGATTCATGGCCTCATACAGCTGAAGAGCCTTGATGGCCTGTGAGGCATTGGGCTGCAGTCCGAGAGCGGCAGTCGCCGCTAAAATGGCTTTCTCAAGCTCCATATGGGTAGCCTCCCGTGAGGTGACGCCCGTAAAGACATCCTTCATTAGTCTATTAAAGAGGCCGGTATCTTGTAAGGTCAGCTTGCTGAGGGTGTTGATATTGATGGACTGTACTATAAGTTCTAGCTCCTCAGCTTCTGTGGGGATCTGTTGCGGTCTCTCCTTCCGCCAACGCTGCATCAAAGTCCCGCCGTACTGCAGAACCGCCTTGAGTGGGCGCAGGCCCCAATCGTAATGCTGCTGCCATGAAAGCAACTGCCCGCACAGCTTGTAGAGCTCCACGACATTCTTAGCGATCAACTGGGCCTGCTTAAACCCATCTGAAAGTAATATGGTGCTGGCGATCAGCCTACTGTCCGGAACACTCATCGCAACTTCTCTAAAAAGTTGCTTCAGGTTATCTGGGAGCTTCGTGCGGCCGCCGTAGCCTTTGCCGGCGGGGTTTAGCGTCACGAAAATCCCAACATGGGGGTTGACTTCCACGTGCCGACCCGATAGCAAGCAAGTCGGTTCCTTGTTCTTCAGCGTCTCTTGGATGCCCTGAATCATTTGCGAAATGGCAGAGAGTTGGTCAATCTTTAGACGGTTGAATTCATCAAAGCAACCCCAAGCCCCACACTTGACAATGCCCACCAATATACGGCCCATCGCCTTACAATCGATGCCCTCATCACAGTTAAACACTAACACTTGCCTTCCCATGGCGCTACCAAGCGCCTTTACGGACTCTGTCTTGCCTGTACCCGCAGGTCCGTAGGGATTTCCGCCGTAGCCAAGGTTCATGCCTTTTGTCAAAACTAAATAGCACTTGTCGGTGAGGGGGGTGTGCACCAGCTTCGGTGCATTTCCTTGGTACTCAAATGTGTATTCAAAAGTGGTGTCAGCCATATGGACCCAACACTGCTGTTTGGTGTTCATGCTGTAACGGAGCTGTTTTTGCCAGTGCCAGCTATTTGCTTTTCGAACGTTCTTTGCTATAAGCTGCTCCAGAATTTGCAAATTCTTAATAGCATCAAGAATAAGAGCCTTGATTTTCAGTTGTGCAACGCCCCTAGACTCGCTGTCGCCACCGCTACCAACCTCTACAGACATAACGATAAGACGTTCGAGTTCTTCGTGTTGCCACGCTTCGAGTTTCTTCAGGGTATCTGCCTCAATAGCCCTTTCAACAACTCGGGCAAAGTGAATTTGTTGTGCCACTTGCAAGACCTGAGAAGGGAATCGCTGGATGACCTCGAGAATTGCCAAGTTCGCTCCTTCCTCGACACAGCGGACGAGCTGCTCATGCAGTGTTCGTTTCATCATCTCATCTAGCCCAACCAGCCAATCCTCAGCGTCAGTGCTATCTGCGATAGAGACTGGTTGCTGTAATTCGACCCTTTCACCATCTGCGGAGAGCATGTGTGTTATCGCTGTCTTATCCATGTTGAACTCGACAAGATTGATGCCCATAAAGAGCTTCTTCAGGTGAGCTTGGATTACAAAAGGGTTGTGACTGTCACCCAAAATTTCTAGCAGGTCTTCGTCGCTGATAAAGTAAAAGCGCGGTATTTTATCCCGCTTTGCTTCAAGATATTCCATAAGGGACTTCTGGCAGCGCTCGATTTGCTCAAGAATGATCTTGAGCCTGTCATTCAGATCGGTCTGAGTGGCAACGTTCATGATCCGTGGATCTGCCTCCACGTCTCGTAGAATCGCTACGAACTCCTTGTCTACACGCTTAAAGCGCGATTGCTCTTGCGGGAGGGCCCCACGGGCGAAAATAGGCTCCAGATACGCCCATTTACGCTGAATTTTGTTCAGTAGCGCAAGAGAGTCTGACAGAGAGGAAAGCTTCGACTCCCAAGCGTTTACGTTGTCGGCAAAATGAGAAAAGAATGGGCTGTCCTTCAGGGAGCTTACAAGCGCCTGGTTATCGCTCACCTCCATCATCACTTCTTTCCATTCAGTGATGAGCTTCACTTTGGTGCATAAATTCGTGGGCATGATGAGTTTGAAAGTTGCCTCTAGAGCCCAGGTCTGTAAGTCTTGCAGGGCCTCTCGCAACTGAATCTCGCCGAGCGCGCGCGCATGGAGCTGCTTGAGTTCGCTTTCCTTCTCAAGTATCACTTTATATCGACTCAAAAGGTCACCGAAGGTCAAACTTGTGCTCGTGATGTTCCTCGGAATATCCAATAAACGGAACATCTGATTCCAGTGTTCAGCCATCCATCCATCTCCCCTAGCAACCTTCAGCAATGGAATCAAGGACTTCCAATCCGCTAGAAGTGCCTGTAGGTACTCAGCGATGGTGTTGTCGTCGTTTGCATTTCCACGGAGGTGAGCATCTATCGTCTTATTCCACTCGGTGCAGAAATCATCAAAGTGGTAAGTATTCGAGCGGAACGTTAGCCAATCTTCAGACCGCAAGCAATCGAGTTTTGCCTCAAACTGGTCGTACAGCGACCACGCTGTTGAAGTGCGGTTGACATCCTTTTCGCTCTGAGCTAGCTGCGTGAAGTTAGGTTGAGGTAAGTTGAAATACTCACACTTAGCCTTCAGTTCCGCAGCCTGCACCTTCAAGTCCTCAAAGTCCTTGATTTGGTCCTTGAAATCGCCGATGAGCTTCCCGATGCTGTCCATCTTGCGCTCCTTGAAGGCCCGTAGCAATGCAGTCTTCTGGCGCCCCCAGTTTACGGAAAAGCGCTGGACGCTTTTGAGGAACCTCTGTATTAATGCATCCAACGAGACCCGCATCTTCAGCACTGAGCTTTCTATAACCTTCGTGTGTGATACCATCGCCTCGCGCAGGTGCTCCCAGCGAGTTTTGGTGGCACTAAAGTCTATCGACGCACCCGAGTACTGCCTTAACACCTTATTTTCTTCTTCTGTCTCCCTTAACATGGCCTCGAAACCAGGAAGCTGGGCCAAATACTCACGGTATGCCTTATTCGCCTGACCAACTTCATCCATGGTGGTGGGCTGCCGCTCAATTACATTCGAAGCGCTAAATACAAACTCATCTATACCCTTCAACGAGGTTTGAATGCCCTTACGTAAAAAGTTCAGCAAAGACTCCTCAAGGCGATGGAGCTGCCCGTCAATGCTAACCTTGACAGGAATCGTACTGATGGTAAAGCAATCCACCTTCATGGTGCTGTCAACCTTAGCGAGCTTAGCCCTGTACTCCTTTAGGGCTTGAATACCTTCAAGGAAGCTGCTGCGCCGAGTCGATTCCCCTGTGCAAGTGGGATCACCGCCGCCGTCTGGGTTGTGCCGCTTTACGCACCACTGCTCCACAACGGTATCCAAGTCCGGCGCCCCGTTCATTCCACAGAGACCGAGCACCACATAAACGCGGAATGCCCTTCGAATGCGGTTAAGTCGTGTGAATACCTCCATGGCCTTGACGTGCACCGTGACGATTTGAGAGTAGTTTTGGATGGGTATCGCGGGGTAGATTTCATAACGGTCTCCCCTTCCTTCACGCTTCTGCTGTAGGCCACGAAATCGCAATGGCACGCCTACAAACTCACGAAGCTTGATGTAGTAAGCCTCACGAATAGCCTCAAAACTGGGCTTGAATTGAACTAAGCCCTGCTTAAAGACTAACTCAACCTTAAATTCATCCATCGCCTCGTGTAGCTTCTCCAACCCGAGACGGTATTGGAACTCCAAGGATTTGTAAATTTGACAATCCCAGTGCCGGCGCCATGCATCGTAATTCTTGTAGTAGTGCTGTGAGAGGAACTCGTCAAAGCTGGCACGCATCCCATCCACGGCGCTTCGCCATTGGCTCATATGTGTAATCAGATCCACGTTTTGCAGTGCCATGACCTGGCTCATGAACTTACTATGGAAACAACGAATATGGCAGTTATCCTTGCTTAGGTTTTCCGTGGAATTCTGGAAGCTCAGGGAAAGACCCTCAAGCTCGTGATGGTTGACAAAGGGGATCAAGCGCCGTTGGCTGTCAGCAAAAAGAACGTGCGACAGAGTGCGCTGAATGAAAGGCCGCAGTATTGCACGTGTGGAAGGAATCATCTGTTGGAGAACGGTATTGAAATTGGCGGCAGACTGCTGCATTTGCATAGCCGCAATGTTGAGCTGCACGGCGGCCTGGATAATGTTGCACGTCCCATCCGAGAGCTTCATCGGGGTGGGAAGCGCGGTAGTCGTGGGGGAGCTGGCTCTGACCGCGTAAAACTGAAAGGTTGCGGCCTCGAACAGAAGCTGACGCACAAGGGGATGCACCAAGCAGCGGAGATAGTACCGGTTCTGGGCTGTAAAGCCTTCATCAGGTGCATCTGACGCGCCGTACGCCATTTCGATCGTGACCGCGTCGTCGATCTTGACGATCTTCTCAGTCATTACCTCTAGCTCGTCGCGCCAGTGTGCGATGGCTGCCTTTTCCTCATCCCTTATCGCAACCATGGCGGCGCGGCAGAGTTCTATGATAGTCTGCTGATGAGAAGCGGTGCCGACGCCACAATTGAACAGTTCATAGGCTTGATCAGCCACACGACAGCATTCTGTCTCGAAATTGCGAATCACGCGGAGCTTCTGGAGGTCTGTGGTGGCCCGACTTAAGTCATCATTCCAGCGAGACTGAACTCTGCCAATGTGCTGCGTAAAACGTTGTGCAACTTCACTTATACTCTTTTCAAAAGATTTGTAGATAAAGCTCCGGCGCAGCAATGCGTCGAATTGAGCCAACCACCGAACCTGATTGCCAATGCCTGTAGAGGTAGATTGAGAGGGAAAAAGTGTTCGGATTTTATTGCAGAGCTTCGGCTCGATAAATCCCATTTCCCTGTCGTACGAAGCCACACAAGCGTCCCATTGAGTGTCGTCCTGTCTCAAGTCCATAAGGTCCACGTTTTCAAATAGCGTCTGGGGCAGCACGCAATCCGGAAGGCCCTTGGAATCCCAAACCTGTGCTGCTTGCTCCAACTCTTCGCGAATTCGAACGGCCTGCACGAGGCGGCGCAGAAGTTTGTTGAGGCTCTCATCATGAAAGAATCCACCGTCCCAGTTATCCCAATCCTTCTTCAACAACCTTTCAACCATCCGCTTCCATTCCTTACACAATTCGAGCGCTGCACGAAGATCAGTACGATCTATCAGCCACGGTCCACGCCAATCAGCCGCGCTCAGCGAAATTTGTGTTTTTAAGTACTCACGTAAATCGGCAGAAGCGATGGAAAGGAGAGTAAGCGCGTTGATCTTTGTTCGCTCCGTCCGGTGCGATGGCGGCTGCGCACACCAATAGTTCTTCACCGCTATGTACACCTGTTGGATGACCTCGTGGCCCTCTAAGAGGCCGAAGGTCTTGGACCGCCACAGGGCGGGCAGCTCACTTTCGATGCCCGCACTGTGCGCGGACAGTGCAAGCGCCTGCGCAAAAGCAGAGGTATCAATCCATATCATGCCAACCAACCCAGACGGAAGCGTTACCATGCTAAGAGTGTCTTTTAAAATCGAGTTGTCCATATAAATTTCGCTTTCATTGGCAACGTTTTGGTTGCTGACCAGATCTGTGTGGTTGGTATCAACCAATCGGTTTTGCCCGGTAAGATCACTCTCTCCGACACCGCTTAGCGAAGCTAGGTCGTGTGTGGTCGCTGAAAAGGCCCTAATACAGACCATCTTTTTTAGCAACACGTCGAAGCGGGAACCAGTCGGGCAGAGAAAGGGCGGAAAATCCCTCACCGCATGCACACCCTGAGGAATATCCCCCACTATGTCCTGATATAAAACGTCCAACATCCTGCAGATCGCCGAAGAGGCTGAAGTGGTGTCGGTTAAATCATCGAGAATGCAGGGCTGCTCAGAGACATCACCTGACATGCTCAAAAAATTGACAAACGGGGTGGAAGCGTCAGCGATGCTAGAAAAGTTGGAATCCTTCGTCTCGCCAGAGAGGCGGATGGTAGTGCTTCCACCGGTTTCATCCCGCACCAGCGAGCAACATAACTGCTGCACTTCGTACTGGAGCTGATTTGGATCGTCGAGTGCTGGAAAGAAGAACTGAACCCACCCGTCTCCCCGTCGGCTCTGCACTTTTTTGAAGCGAAGCTGAAGATGGCGTTGAGCGATACTGATAAGCTGAGCCTCTACAGCAATCAGCCCCATCGGTAAAGTCTTCGCCACTGAATCCGGTCCGCTGCCCATCCGCTACAGTGCTAAGACAAAAATATGATAGATGAGCAGTTCTGCTTACGATAGTATTTTTCTTTTGTGTGTTTTCTAATTTGCTTTTAACTTTCTCAAAATTCGTAAGTAGGCATTGGAAATGATATACCGTGTTAGCTTCATTTCATTTATTTTTTAAAGAGATAAGTCGACTCTGGGAAAATAAAATGAACCTCGCGTCCCGACATTGATCCTATGCATATTTTATTTTATTTTTGAGAGGGGTATGCAAATGTACCATCATCCTTGTGGTGGCTCCCTTAACAAGATTAGAGAATACAATATCTTACTCTAAAACAAAAAGGGAAGTTGTCTTCAACAACAAAAACATGGAAGAAGCATGTGAAAAGCTCGATTTGGAAAACAAGTTTTGTGTGGTTGTGCCTACATGTTTGGACTATTCTATGGTTAGACATTCCACCTATTCAGGAGGACCACCTTCCTTTGTTTTAGCAATCTATTCCCCCATACAGGCGTTCATTTTCTTACTTCTCTCTTTTCTCTCCTACCCTTTACTGCTTGTTAGAAGACGTTGAACTCGCACGGAAGAGCTCGACAAGTTTGTTACTCTGTCCGCTTTGCTGAAGCCATTCTAAAAACAGACTATGAATTTTATTTCGCAGACTCTCTGCCAAGTCTTGCCTACCTTGCTCTTCTAGCTGTGTATATGCCTCCTGCAAGTCGTTTGAAACGTCTTGAAAACATTGTAGGCGATGGGTTAACGCGTTGAGGTAAGGTTCGGGTAGTGCGCACGGGTTCGTACGAGTCGTCATGGTTGTCATGCTGACTTGCGTAGCAGTTGGAAAACAAACAGGTGTGAACTTTTCGGGAGGCAAAAGGTACTGCCGCGATGGCAGTCCCACGTTCCACAAGTTTAGAAGGGGGTTTATGCCTGACGCCGCCAGATCTCTCTCCAGAGTCGCATAATGTGAGTTGTATGGCGCGAAGCGCACATTTTGAAGCGAGCTTGCATTGCTGTTCTCTACTACCAGCAAGGGTGGGGTATTCGTACACACAAAGAAGTTCACATCCACACAATTACTGACGATAATAGCACCACAAAGAGCTGAAATGTTACAGGTTTGACAGTGATCCACGCATAAAACGCTGTTTACGGGACCTAGCACGACCGTGCAGTTGGTTAGGTTTGAAAGACGTGTAGCCGGAAGTGCTGAGGCAATGTAAATAGAACACTGCACGCAGTCCTTGATGACATAAGTGGACGAGAGCATTTGCAAAACCCGGTCTGGAACAGTGCTGGGGCATAAGACCTGGTCACTAATATTCTGTATCGTCATATTGTTGCTGAAAGGTTCCAGCTGAGAGCTTTCGGGGCTGACTTTGATCGCGCTCGGATAAGTTAGACGCGGGCGGATGTACTGCGAAAGTATCGCGATATCTATCGACTTTTCACTCCGTGGCCACAAAAAGCCTAAGCTCGTTCCAAAAGGCTGCTCAACGTTCTCTACAAACTCACGTAACAGATATCTAAGCTCCAGGGCGTCAGCAATCGTCACTCGTCTCGAGCGGGTGGCCGCCACGGCTATGATATAATCCTGAAGGTACTGTCGAACATGATTATAGACCACCTCATGCGAGATCCCTCCAAGGGGTTGACGAGGCGGCCGTTCGAGCAGGAGCTGCGTTAATAAAAACAACATCAACCCGGGCAGGCTCACCATTCTCGAGGTTGAGATCAACGGCCACCGCGACTCGTCGACGCTGCCTCCCATTTTAAGTAACTGTGCCTGATTGTTTTCTTGGCGATATTCCGAGATGGTTTTCACTTCGGTATGACTCCCGTAATAAGACGGGCTGCCCTGCAGACAGCCACCGCTGATAGAGAAGAAAACATCAAAAATGCTGTACGCCGTTAGTTCCGGTAATCCCAGGACATTAACCGCAATATCTTTCCAATTCGCTAATGAAATAGAAGTGACGTTGCCGCACTCGGGACGGAGTTTCATAATGGAGGCGGTTGTGAGACCGCTAGGGGGGTTCAACAGCAACCCGCAGTGCTCAAAAAGAAGTGGGTTAAAACAGAAAACGATTTGATTCGAGCTGTCCGTACTTGCAGCGCGATTTCCCAACGGCGCGGTTGAATTGGTAGCAGCGGCGCCTCTCTTTAGCATGTGAGTGGGCAAGAAAAGAAACTCTTGTATTGGTTTATTTCACGTACAATTCTTGAGAGAGAGAGAGATAACAGAAATATCTGCACTAAAACGGTAGGAAATCGGGTTAGAAATGCTAAAGACAATAACTTGTTCTTTAGAAATTGTAAAAGTGCTTATTGTTATTACCCTTCTTCCCCTATTTTACTTTTGGATAAACTAATCCTGTGTCTATAATTTATAGAGAACGATAATAAAATAGGTACTACTCTGCAATATAGAACTCTTTGCACGCCCTCCAAAAAAAAAGTTCTTCTGTTTCCAAAACAAAAAGAGGTAATAAACACCTCATTCTCAACAAATAACACATGAAGCCAGAAGTAATTGAATGAAAAGAAGAATATAGCAAAAACTGCAAGACGCGTTGTCTCATTATCAAAAAATGTAATGCCATTTACCAGTTTACTGAGGTATACTTGTACCGATTGTTGTATTAAAAAAGATAACTAAGAGTAATATTTATATCAAAGACATCTATGTCTGTTGACACGATAAAATTTTTATATAGAATAAGATATCAATACCTTTAGAAAAGCATACCCTTCGCTACGCACCCTGCCTCTATGGTTTCAAACAATGCCTCCTAACAGTGTGCTATGAATATATCGTTTTCCGAGCGGTTTAATACAACAAAGGCACTACACAATTGACTGTAGCCTATCATAAACAAAAGAAATATATACTAAAATATGTATATGGGTAAGCAGTAGAGATCCCTCCTACCCACACATTCGATTATTTCCTTGGACATAGACATTAATAGTTTCCTTTAGATGGGATCATGCAACAAATACTGACTAAAATGAGCAAATTGCTGTGAAATTATCAACCTAAACATATATAATATACGACAAGACATAATATATACGAAAACGTTGAAAAATAGCTATACCATCACATAGACTTCGATTCTATTTCATTTTATTTTTGGAGGGGGGGGGGGGAGGGGGGGAGTTCTCGTTTCAGTTTTCATAACTCATTCAGCACCAAATACCTGCAACAGTAGTGCAACTCCGTACCCTGTGGCCTCGTCATATGTGGCCGGTGACGCAAGGTCCACGTGCACCCACTCCCCTTTATATTCACTTGCCAGGTTATTTCCTATAAACTGTGCAGCGCAACTGACCTGCGCATTGGAACGCCTGGCGACACTATTACGGTAATCCGCAACCTTACTTTTGTATTCGCAGTTGTGAAGCTCCGGGCAGTACACCACCGGAAAGCACAGATCCCCACACCGCCTGCCCCCCTCCACAAAGCGCCGTTCACTGGCGTCCGTGTTGGCGTAAATCGCTGCGTGGTAAATCCCCGTCGCCACACCTTGGGCACCAGTCAATGTCGCCATGTCTACAATGATACTCGGCGTGAATGGGAGTTCCGCACTGGCGTGGTAGATACCATCGGATAACACCAGGCGGCCCTCAGCATCTGTGTTGTTGATCTCAACCGTAAGGCCTGACTTCATGCGAACGATGTCGTCGTTGCGCTGCGAACAGGGGCCTATGGCATTATCGGCCAGGCACATGATACAGGAGATCTCCAGCGGCATCTCGAGCTTTACCATCGCTAAAAAGGCGGCAAAAATAGCGGCAGCCCCGCCCATATCGTGCTTCATGCTGACCATACCATCCCGAGGCTTGATAGACAAACCACCCGTATCGTACACGATACCCTTACCCACGAAGGCGATCCTATCCTTGGGACTTATACCAGCCCTCGGTTTGTAGGAGAGAGTTACCAACACTGGAGGGAACTCGGCAGCCTTGCCGGTTCCGTAAAGGCCTCCGTAGCCCTTTTCTCTGAGCTCTTCACCCATAATAATGTCTGCGGCAACGTCGTGACCGTCTATCTTCAACCTCTCTACGCAGCTCACTGCGATTTCGGAAAATGAAAGGGTATCCAGTAGGTTAGTCGGTGCATCGGTGAGGCGCTGGCAAAGCTGAACGCTCGCCGCCGCGATCTCCAATGCGGCGTAGGGCCACTTTGTGGAATTCAGATGCACTCGCACCGGCATCCCCGCATTTAAGTACCCCCGCTCCGCGTTGCCGCACTTAGCGGAGAAGGAGCGGTTGCTCGCGCGTGCGACCACCGACGCGATACAAAGGGCCGAGTCTGCTGGTCCAACGTAGTACACATCAAGCCCACCCTTCGAGAAGGTCTGCTTGACCGCCGCCTTGATGATCTCGTGAATGATGTCGGGGCGGGCCGGGCAATTATGTCGCGATGCGGTCGCCTGAACCTTCCCAATGAGCACGCGCACACCCTCCGTGATCTGGGCGACATAGACGGAGTCGATGGGCGCAGTCTTGACGGCCACCTCCAGTTCCCCTTTCTGCATGTACGGAAACACCGCAGCGACCTCCTCCGTCTGGGCGAGGCTGGTCTCACTGCCCAGTAGCAGCACCGTGGTGTCCACTGGTTTGGCCCCTTCGTTTGGCGAGGAGAAGCCGCAGAAAGTAACGTTCGAGCGGTACTTCACACAGCTTTCCACGAAGCTCACCACATGAGCCTCCTCGTACGCACGTGCGGCGCGCAGGCGGTTGTTGGCAGAAGCCATCGATGAATTTTGTTCGGTTATTGAGGTTGGCACGATAAGGATAATTCTCAAGCGTTTTCTTCCTGACATTATTTCAAAGAGAAGGGAAAAAACAGATAGTAATTGGAAAAAGTTTAAAGGTACTCATTGAAAGAAAATAACAAAGAGGCATGTTAGAAAAACATATAGACATTACAACCCCATGAGTTAAAATCATTAGTTCACAAGTCTCATGGCAAAAGAGTACGCAATTAAAGATAAGAAAATAAGAAAGACCTTTGTTGGGTATAATAATATAATGTATCAATTAAAAAAAAAACTATGTCTTCGGTACTTTCCCCTCATATAAATTTCCTTCTGTTTGCCAACAAAATGGTATATAAAGTATTAATCTTTCCCATGAGCGCAGAAAACACGCCCATGAAAACAAAAAAATGACTAAGAAGAAGACAATTAAACGTTCTTTCGCGAAAAAAAATCTTCAATTGACTTTACAGACACAAAACTTCGAGAGAAAAAAGCAAACAATGTGAATGAGGGAATCATGTAACGACGTTACCCTCCACTGTGTGGGCCCACCACCGCGCCAATGTGTCAACTACAATATCGATTGCATGACCTAACTTCTCACGGTGCTTAGCGATATTTCTGGAATCCGAATTTCTGCGTGAAGTAGCCTCAACTCCTACAAGGTGGAGTTGATTCCATCCAATTAACGCCTGCTGGAGGGTTTCCTTCAATTTAGGATCACTCGGGGGTCCCACATCAGCCTCCACGGAGCTTATCAAAGCTCCTACATTGACTTTAGTCGTGAAGTTTCTTAGTAGGGGAGCAATATTCACCTCCACATCGCTTTGATCGCTTCCATTTACCTTGCTTCTTGTACAGCTAGCTTTATGTGAGCGGCGATAACGCGCCGTTTGCAGGGCAAACTGCTCAACTTCCCGTATTTTGTCGAAGCTATTGATGTTCTCATCTACCGTGCAATAATAACATGACGACGATTGCTCACTGAAAGCATCTCTGCTCGAGCCAAGCACTGTTTTGGAATTCATGCACGTGGTCTCATTTTCCTGATCTACACTTGATAAAAATGGCCAAGAAGCATCATCATAATCATCCATTGCACAGAGAAGTCCTTCTTGACATTGTGCGCCGGGGCTCTCTTGCACAACCTCACGAACCACACGAAGTAGGGAGTCGAAAAACATAGCGGCAGCACCTCCGGCATCATTGGATGTGATATCCCTCCCGGAAAGCTCCGTGGTGCTGTAGAATGAGATAAAAAGAGAATGGTGTACCATGCGAATGAAAGCGCGATTACCCGCGGGTCCAAGAGCCCATATCGCTTCCTGCCAAAAATGATTATCCCCTGGAATTACGGCCATCTTGGGATTCTCAGATGCTAATGTTGGTTCCTGTTGGAGCGATTGGGCTTTACTGTCATCTAGTAGCTCGCACGGGCTAATATTAGCGTCGCATGAGTCATCCGACGGCATGTACTGGACGTCCGCCTCGACCTGCTGCTCCTGCACGGGCCCAATATAAACGGCGCGAGCTGTTGTATATGCTAAACGGCAGGTCACTTTGGAGAAAAAATGCAGCGGGACCATGTTAAAAGTGAAGCGGTAGAACGGCCCGGTTAATAGCCTCGGTAGATATTCAATCACCGCCGGTGAAGCGCGATGGAAAAAATTGGTCGGTAAAAGAAAAAAATTCTCAAGCCTGGGATCGAGCATATCCTGATTTTCGCATTCCTCAACCTTGCCTCCGGCACCGTTGATGTTCTCTTTGCCTTGCCTTATCGAAAGGGATAAGGGTGAAGGGGAAAAACAAAGTCTGCTACCCATTATAATGTAGTCACAACACCGCAGAAGGTCCAGAATACCAGATGGGCTTGGCCGTTCGACATCCTTTTCGGAAAGGATCTTACTTATCAACACATCGTACACCTTTGCGGTGATGATGCCCTTCGATAACAGACAGTACTGATCCGCAGCGATGACGTCCATCCAGTTGAAGGGCAACAGTCCTGTCTCCTGAAACCTCCTCATGAGATCCGAGGCGCATAGCACCATCAGGTCTGGATCCGATTTTGAAATGGAGCCGCAACACGCGACGCATGTCAACAATCTTAAGTACCAGTCAACATCAATAATGACAAACTTGCGCATCTCCGTGTGGCGGAAACGGTGTTTAAGGATGCCGGCATGCGCCAAAAGCTGCGTGTGCACATGCAGGTCATTCTTTTGCCCGTAACGACGATCTACCTCCTTCGCGCGATTTTTATAATCGCTTAAAGAAATGCACCACTTACCAGTTGTGGTACGCAAGCTCGTCACCATCGCTCTGAGCTTCTCACATCGAAGCGGAATGCGACCATTCAGAAAGTCAATATCGTTTTTGCATCGATGCAGGGCATGATCACTCATCCAGTTCAGGAGGTCCGTAATGGTGCGCATCTTCGAAAAGCCAGCAGAGAAAACCTTCCGATTCACATTATCGACAGCAAACCGGGCTACGATAGTCGGACGAAGCTCAGCATTAGGCTGAAGGAGTTGAAAAAAGTTGTGCACCTGCTGTCCCATGCTCTCCAAGATAGTGTAGAGGTCTTGCTCCGAATGCCTACACTTGTCAATGTGAGTGGCCACAAGGACAACCGAGGAATCACGATGATCGCTGTTGCACAAGATGAACTCGAGGATCTGATTGAAAATCTGTAGCGACGGATTGTCAGTCGACAATGAAAAGCACAGCATATATGTGACGCGACGGGTAGGTAGTTGGTCGTGTAGGATAGAAAAGCAGGTCAGCCCACTAAGTTCCGTGAAAAGAAGCTCGATATCCTCCGAACCCTCCACGGTTAGCTGCGATCGACGAATACCCCAGGTTGGTGTCACCCGAAGTTTATCCTTCTTGAGAAAAGAATACCAGCGGTTAGGTAGTTTGAGGTTTTCCTGTAATGTCGTCTTCCCACTCTGGACGGGACCTAGAAAAACGAAATTATGCCGTCCAATGAACCGTTCTGGATCAAACTCAAATTTTGATGAATTCAAAAGTACCGAAGGCGGTGCAATGCTTGTGCCCCGTAGCATCACTGGTGTTCCTTTTACAATGCTAGCCTTCGAAGGGAACCTTACGGACGCACGATCGGTCGTAGAGCATGACACAACCCTACCCTCAAGGACACCAGAGGTAAGAATCGAAGAGCGCTGGGGGGTTCTCGCCACACGAGAGCTCGACGGCGGTTTCTTGACATTCTCCAACCCTGCGGAAGCGGCGAAAAGACAAGGTTCGGAGCACGGCGACTTCATGCCATCCAAACCCCCTCCTGTCGCCAGAACAGGCCCCTTGGTGGCGAAGAGCTGGTTGGGTCTTACAAGAGCCCCCAGCTGGAGCACGGGGACCACCGGACGGGCTGAGGGGCCCACGGTGGACGGAGAGGCCGGGGAATTCGGCGAGCTCACGTCGTCAGCGCCTGGCTGGGTGCCAGAGGAGTCTCGGGAAGGAGGTGGGAGGTTCGAAACTCGAGGGACGCCACTCTTTCCTAAGCTCGAGTCATCGCCGCTTGCTGTGGCTCCACGCCGGGTTTGAATTGAGGGGCGGGCATTTAAAACGGGCCTGGGGCACGCTTTCAGAGTTAGCGAGGGCACCGATACCCTCTTCGTGGTGGCCTCTGAAGAAGACGGGGCTCCAGTCAGACGACGATCTATCGCAGGCGCATCCAGGAACGCGGTGGATTGGTGATAAATTGGGCGCCGGCCTCTCGCCGTCATCGGGGTCACCGTCGGATCGACGAACTTCAACTGTGGGCCCTCCAATCCCAGTGAGATAACGTCTCCGCTTTGAAGGATAACCACGCTTTTGGGATCCCAATAATCACAGGTTGATACCGGCAGGAGATGTCCGTTAACATAAGTTTCATGGGAAGCACATGGTTGCAGAGAAAAAGAGTTGCCGAGCTGTGCGCATAGAACGCAATGCGGAGCTCCAATCGAAGGAGGAGGTGTTCCCGGCGGGTCGGCGTAATCATTGGCTGAAAGTACTATGAATTGTCGACGTTTCTTGTGTTTGGGGGTCTTGGATGGCTGCCCAGCTTCAGGAGGAGGCTTGATAGTCTCGAGGTCGGAGTTCTCGCTGGATTCTGTGCTGGCACCAAGTCTAAATGAATCATTAGCGGAGCCTCCACTATCCGAGTCTTTGCACCCATCTTTTTCTTCCAATATATGACTAGAATAGTCGCCGAGAAAGATTTTAGACCCGACGAGGTGCGCCACAACCCACCCACCCACTCCATCTAAGTTTAACAGATATGGATCATTGCGATTGATACGCACAGTAGACTGCGCCTTATATGCCTCCAAGACTGCCGACACTTCTTGCTCGCGCTCCGCATTGGTTGCAGTCAGTTGCCTCATAATCTCCTCCATCTTCTCTACCTCGGACTTTAGGACGTTAACGTCCTGCGATTCCTGTTCGTTGGAGTAGCTGTCAGGCGAGAGGCTTCTAGATCTACCCGTGGCGTCGCAGACAGCGTTTTTCGTTGCTGAGAAGGATAAGGAGGAGCGTTCAGAGCCCTCCCCTGATGAAGGCGCCCACCTTGCAACCTCTCCTGTACCGGTGGGAGGATTACTGTCGCCTAAATGTACGCTTTGATCGAACAATGTATCATGCGTGAATGCAGCGGCATCGACTCGTGCGCCGCAAAGACCATCACGACCTCTGCCATAAATGGTAGCGATCCCGGATGGTGATGCAGGCTGTACTCCGATGGAGAGATGGGATAGATCGCGTTCTTGGAGAATCCGTATTTTTTCCCGAAGCCGCGTCACCTCATCCTCTAACTCGCGAATGCGCTTGTCGGAGGCGGTTTCATTGATAAATGCGCGTGTCACGATGGACTTTGCGCGGTCGGCATAGCGCAGCGTACTCAACGTCTCTTCGTAGTTCGCCGTCGCGGGGCTGACTGTCGACAGCATGAACGTTTTGCTATTCCCACCAAGCGACTCTCGAAGTAAAAAGGTTAGCGTGGAGTCCCGATAAGGCACGTGCTTGCTCTGACCTTTACGGTTGTTTTCCGCCAAAGTACTGATGACAAGGCCAAGCGTGGAGAGAGATTTGTTGATCTGCGCCCCCTCTTTGAGCGTTTCGCCCTCCGCGCCCGTCGACTTCGCGCGTTCGCTGCCCGCCAAATCCACCAAATTGATCTTCGCGCACAACTCTGTTGTCGCACTCGCCCCGTTCTTCGTCACGCTCTTCCGCATTTGAATCAACTGAAGCGCAAAAATCGCGTGAGAACGGCTTGAAACATCATTCATGCCCGTAGCCGCTGTATGACGGTTTCGGTTACCAGCGCGCATAAGCTCGATTATCTGGTTCGTGTGGCTGACTGGAACCTCCTTTAAACCTTCCACATATACGCCAAGGGATGGATGCTGCCTCACCTTCAGGTTTGCTGAACTCGCGTCACTATGCAGAAGGCATCTAACCTTTTCACGGTATATTTCAATATAGCTAACATACACCACAATGTCGAGCTCCGGTGGCATATTTTTGCTACAAAAACTTTTTAACGCATCATTTGATGCATTGGAATCCTTCATTTGGGCAATCTCCTCGCGTACACGTTGGACCTGGAGTGCATTGGCGCGTTTCCTCTCTTCAATCTCCTTGAATAAGTTCTCACACAGGCGCGGTATCAGTCCCGGTGCTGAGTCCATCTGGCGGCCACCTTCGGGTCCCATCATGCAGTAGCTCTTTCCACTTCCGGTTTGTCCATAAGCAAAAACACAAGTGTTGAAGCCCTTAAAACTAGACTCCAGCATCGGTTTGCCAATGTCGTTGTATACCGTTTCTTGCCCCACCTCCGGAGCGTAGGCGTGATCAAACGAGAAAATCCGTGAGCTACCGCGAGGAGCCCATTCCCCCTGCAAGGTCACATCCTTCGTAGCATTCGATTCGTCAAGCCCCTGTTCGAATATCTGCACACGCTTCCCGTTTGTGAATTGTAAGCAATGAGTAGATTGTTGCTTCAACTCGCGCGTGACAAGCGGTCTTGCGCGCACGCAAACAGTAATAGTACCATCCTCAAAGGTCGCCTTTGAAGCATCACCCATTTCCTGTAAAGCCATCGAAAACAATGCTATCGATTGTTTTTTTCCCGAACTACGTTATGTTTTTCACAGAAAAAAATGTATTTTTGGTTTGTTTCTATGAAAACAGGGTAAAATGTTGCGACAAAAGCTCTTCTAAAGGGATATTGCCGAGAAAAGATAAACTGCCAAATATAGTTAGCCTGGAGAAAAGTAGGAGAATGGGAGCCCTTTGAATGTAAATGAATAGGCTCCGAATACAACCATAAAACTACACACTCATTCTGCATGGCTTCTGAAGAATCTGCATTTTCCCTGATTTTCTCATCCCAAAGGAAAGATTCATAGAATCTAAAAATTAAAGGAACTCAATAAAGACTTTCCAAGGAGCAGCCCTCAAACAAAATTGATATTGGCGCTGATGACGCGGCACATAACAACCTACGAGGGATACACAATAAAAGTCATAGTGTTTAATAAAAGTATACATTGTGTAAACCATGTATGTATAGTATATATATATATATATATATATATGTGTGTGTGTGTGTGTGTTACATTACCCTATCCCCTCACCTCCTAAGTCTCTGGCTCCTTCGTGATCATGCCTCTATTCACGTGAACTCTATTTTGCTGATCAATACGCCATCTTAGTATCTATTGTATAGATAGTATCAATACATGCTCTAGCTAGAGGATATAATATGCAGGTTTTTGTTCTTGAAGTTCATGAGTGCTCATGAATCTAAAAAGCCCCTGATGCAACAGATCTCCTCAGTAAAGGCTTAGCAAATTCTTTTTCAGAGTGCTCACAAGATGGGAGCAATGCCAATGAATTAGTCTTCATTATAGTTGAAGCCTTTTGGAAGGACTGAAATAGTAACTACTGAAATCCACTCATCAACCTAATAATAGAGTACTAGTTACTAAGGAAAGGAGATAGAACCAAGGAAGTCGCAACAGAAAGGAAAAATAGTAATAGATAGGTGAATTAAAAAGACAATACAATGACATTAACACGACTATTGACCCCCCTTTTGCCACTTGATCCATAGCTCATGCTGCAAGAACTAATATCGCCAAAGGATCAAAATGGTTTTGAATGCCAATCCATACATTATTTTACTTTTTATTAACGATGGCTTACAAAAGTAAAACAAACCCCTTTCACGTAAAATTTTATTCTCTAACAGTAAATAAAATTGTAGTAATAAAGATGTCTCATTATCTCTTTACCATGCAAAATAAATACACCGCGACCATCTGACCACAAAAAGGGTTCTTTCATCAGCTCATGCTTTTTTTAAAAGCGCACACAAAAAAAAAAAACAGCAAACTAGCAAGCCAATACGCAGGCAATAATAATAAAAAAAGGACATCAAGATAATCATTTCTGTGCATAAAGCCGCGTCCACTCGCGCGCCGTCTCTAACGCATCGGCCTCATCCCTTTTCCAGTGGTCGGCTACATCGTTGGCTAACGGATCATCTGGGTTGGGGCTGCTCATGAGAATCTGGATAGACAGGAGAACCTTGTTGATGAGTAGTGCGGGCGACCACTTATCTTTGATGATATCCAAACAAATCCGTCCTATCTTATCCACGTTAGGGTGGTATATTTTCGTAAGAAAACGTACCTTTGGCGGTACCATCGGATAATCCTCGGGTAGGAAAAGCTCCAAATGAAAAATGCCACCTTCATAGCAGCTCTGGGGCGGGCCGCGGATGATAACCATGAAATAACGGGGGTTGTCTCTTGTCGGTGCCGCCGAAATGCCTGGTGGGCATTCCCGCTGAAGCTTCTCAGTTTCCTTCACGATGCGCGTCGTCAAGGCCATGGTTTCAGTGTGCTCGTATATACTCTACTGTTTGTATTTGTCACTTATTTAGAAGAAATGTTAGACTCAAGTCTTGGAAAGGTTGTTTCCTGTAGTCACCTTGAACCCTTGCTGGTAAGAATATATGATGAACACGCACAAATGGTCAGAAAGCAAAGAGTATAACATGAAAAGAGAGATCTAATCGCATATTCTACACGTATGTGTATAAAGAAATGATAAAATAGTTTAAAAGCTATGGAGACTCATTTTTTCATCCGGCGCGGTTAAAAATTATTCATAAACGTTATTTCGAAGTCTAAATCCAAGGATTTCCACTTAATAGAGCTCTTACCTGCTACGCGTGATAATGGCTTTCAATCACGTATTTTTTTTATTTTCTGAAAACGGTAATCAATACTAAAACCAAAAGGACTATTCGATCTACCTAAAAGAATTATGAAATTGCTAACTCGAAAAAAAAAAATTGAGAAGTAACGCCCGCTCTAGTATATTGCCTTCAGTAAAGAATTTCAGATTTAATTAAGTGCGTAGGCGAAAATAAAAAAAGATACTGTCAAAATATATACCTACGTGAAGTAATATATTAAATAAAAGCATATAGGCATACGGGAAAGGTAAGGAGCGGGGGAAGGGGGCGAAGTTCCAAACATCCCCTCCTTATCTTGCTTCCCATCCTTGTACAGAAAGACAGACTACTTTTAATTGTCATATATAGGCACCTGTCTGCACCTGAACACATTCACCCCCACTGTATCCTTGACACCATGGGATGAGAAAAAGGCAGCTCAGTTCATATCCTTAAGGTAACGAGAGACGAGGTGTTCATGGAGGTATTCGGGATTCAACCTCTCCCCGGTCGCCCTCACCACAAGCTCCTCGGTCGGGTAAAGGCAGCCGTGGTCCCAAATCTTTTCTTTTTGTTTTGCGAGAATAGGATCCAAGTTGCCTGTCTGGAGGCAATTCAGAATCGTGTCCTCGCCAAGTTCCTTACGGATTGTTGCCATGAGCTGCGCGGCAAGTAAAGCCCCGAGCGAATACGTAGGGAAATAACCCATGGAGCCAAGAGACCAGTGGATATCCTGCAAGCACCCCAGATCATCCCGGCCGGTCGTCTCGAGACCAAGGTATTCCTTCATCTTTTCATTCCACACGCGAGGAACGTCCTCGACCTGCAGCGTGCCGTCCACAAGGTCGCGTTCGATTTCGTACCTCAGGATGATGTGCAGCGGGTAGCTGACCTCATCCGCGGCGACGCGAATATAACCCGGCTTGACGGTTCGTATGATGTTGATGATGTTCTCGACCGCAAAGCCCGGCTGCTCGCCAAGGTAGCGCATGAACTTGGGCTGCAAAAACTGGATAAACGGCCTTGCGCGGGAGAGCTGGAACTCGGCAAAGAGGGACTGGCTTTCGTGCACGCCAAGGGAGCGGGCGTTGCAGACGGGTTGTGTGATAAGCTCGCGCGGCCCCAAGTTCTGCTCGTACTTCGCATGCCCCACCTCGTGAATGACGGCGTGCAAGGAATTCAAAGGATCTTCTTCAGAGTAGACCGTCGTGATGCGGCAGTCCTCCTTGCACATGCCGGTGAAAGGGTGCGGACTCACATCCAGCCGCCCTGATTTGAAGTCGAACTTCCAGAGATGCATCATATCCTTGCATAGAGCCTCTTGCTTGTCGACGGGGAAGGGTCCTTTAAGTGGGATGATAGATTTCTGCATGGATTCCTGTTTTTTTACAATATCCCTTAGCAGTTGTGGTAGCCATGACTTGATCTGTCCGAAGATCTCGTTCAATCGGGCGATCGTAATCCCTGGCTCGTAGATGTTCAAGAGGGCCTCATATGGAGTGAGAGAGGAGTCCACCGCCAAACGGGATCCTTCCTCACGGGCAAGCAGTACGATTTCCTTCAATACGGGTATGAAATCAGAGAATTTATTCTCATTTCGGCTTTTTTTCCATACACTATGGGCCATGGTGGTAAGCTTCGCCTTACGAGATATGAAATCTTCCGATAGGAAGTTCATATTCTTCCAAATGAGTGTCATTTCACGAAGATTAGCTCGCTGAATGGCAGAGAGCTTATCCTGTGCGGCGGTAGATTCATCGATCCACTTCTTAACGTCTGGCGCAGTAATGTGCTGGAATTCAATTTTTTTTATGGTAGCAATGGCCTCCCCACGGGCCTCTTCGCCTTCAGGGGGCATGTATGTATTCATATCCCAATGACAAAGCGCAGTGACATGATTAAGACGATAGATCGTCGTGAAAAGCGACTCAAGCTTCTCGTAAGCTAACATATCCAATAGTTTGGTAGGAAAATAATAGTTTAGTGTTATATTTTCTAAAGGGTAATACTATTTGTTTGTGAGAAATGCAAAAGAAAAGAAAAACGACCAACGGATTCAAACGCGCAGAACACCAGAATGCTGCGTTTTCTTCTTAATCCTCCCCTCTCTTCAGCTCGATAAAGGGTTCATAAATAATCGAATCAGAAGAACATGCCTGTATGTACGGTAATACAATAAGCACGCATGGAGATTAAATTTGTTGTGTGTGAATTTTTAGGCTTACACGAATTATTTGATTATATTTCCCGTTGTAGAACCAAATTCTACCTCCCCTCCCCGCCATTACGAATCCAAACCCGTTTCATACTTTCTTTTTCCATCACTGTTATACCCCAACTATCGAACTATCCTTGCGTTTATTACCTACCTTCCCTTTTCACTTAGATTTCGGAGCTTTATACACCGCCTTGGCCTTTTCCCCCTTGAGGGATCGACCTTGAATTACTTCAAAGCGGTGCAACGCCTGACGAGTGTTCCGGCGGTTCATATAAGTGCGATTTAACGGAACGTACGCAAAGGGCTCGATGTTACCCGATTTGATGTCGCCCGCCCCTCGGCCGACAAACTCGTCGCCCTTCCGGATATCCTCCTCGACACGCCGTCGCTTGAGCTCTTGCTTCACCGCCTTTTGCTCCCGTTGCTTGGGAAGGGAAGGGGTCAGCCCCGCTCTCCCCAAGGGAGGCCGCGGCGAGGCCGAGGACGGACCCACCATGCGCCGTCCGACCTCCTTCTCCCCCCCTTCCCCCCGACCGCGCCGCCGTAGCGCAGGATCAACTCGTCGTTCTCGAAATCCACCACGTCGTCGGCA
>HF955063.1:280564-314947 GCA_000582765.1 Phytomonas sp. EM1 | reverse complement strand
GGGTGATCCGGCGTGAAGGGATGTCTGAGATTTTACTGATGGCATAGGCACCGTAGCAGTTTGTGGTGCAAGGGGAAGTTTGTCCGCAGGCATAGCCGGGAAGGAAGAATTGAATTCGCGGCGAGCGTGCTCAACGGGATGATCGGACATACTGCTTTTTCTCCAAGGGGAATAGGAGTAATTATAAAAAACTATATTTTTTTCGAATGATGGCTTTCTATTTTCTTCGCAAAAAAAAGGGGGAAGCGCAACAACCGAAAAATTTAATCATTCCAATAGAATGAACAAAGGGTTACATGGGTTAGTTGAGGAATAATTACAAAGTGTTAGAGGTCAAAAGAAGGATGCGTTGTGTGCTGCTATAGGGAAAATGAGAAAGACTGGAAATCGACCCCCACAATTTTAAATCGTTCAAGGATTACATAGAAACGAAAATCAACGCTTTTGAGACCCCTGAAGCAAAATCAGAATAAGAAATTGTGAATTGATTGCTTAGATTATCGTCATTAGTGTTTTCTTTTTTGAGCGCCAAACGAATACTATCGAACGGTGGATTAAGATGCGAAACTACCACATTTTACCATTAATTCGGATCCCAGTTTTGTAATGATTGGTGATACTTTCCGGTGGATTTTAGGATAAGCGGTCTCGTGTACTAGCACAATCGATATGGGCCGAAAGTACACCAACTCATTATCAACATAAAATAGGATTTAGCTACCTCCCCACTTGTTTACTTTTACTTCCGCTCAAAGATTCGATTTTGTTTTCCCTGCTTGAGCTTCACAACTTGCCAATTCCACCGCTTTAGATAGCGCCTCAGTAAATGTTTCCGGATCTACTGGAGTTGCGCCTGCTTTACAAGCCAATTTAGTGGAGATATTAAAGGGCGGCACATTCAGTTCATCCATAAGAGTAGTCAGGAAAATGGCAGTACCATCTTCCTCGTTGCCAACGTAGGCGATGTTTGGGAACAAGCGATCGTCCATCAAAGGCCCACATTTGGTCAGAGAGGCCACGAGCTCCTTGAAAGACGGCGCCGTAGAGCCATCCGGCATGCGTGGTTTCTCCCCGAGCCGCTCTAACATCCGTGTTCGATTCAGGCGGCGTTCGATTCGCTGATGCCGCTCCTCGCGCTGCGACATCTTCTCAACTGAGATGAACCTCACCTTGCGGAAGACAGTGAGCCCGTGATCTGTCGTGTGAGGATTATCCCCGAGGGCGAGGATCTTCGCACTACAAACAGGCGTCGGCCCACAAGGACCGCGGTGTGAGGGCGAGCTCCCCACCCCCACCACCTTCGGAAACGATCGATTACGGTCCACGTTTTCCCCGAGCAGGTACTGCACCGTGGTGGATTTGTTGATCCCGAGCTTTGAAAACACCACGCTGTTTGGCTGCGGCATGATATTGACCCCGATGCGAGCAAACTCGGGTATGGACTTCACAAAATAACGGGAAAATAGTCCTAGAGGAATGCCAAGGACGATGACCTGAGCAACGTCCACAAGCGTAGAGTCCGTTTCTTGGTGCCGTTTCCTCAAACACCCCGGATCGACGCCGAGCGCATGAATCATATGAGAAGCAAAGGCCTCTGCCCTTGAGTTCATGTCCTGGGGAAGATCCTTGAGAAGTAAAGACTTGACGCTTTCTATCAGCAACGCCTGGTCCTTGCTTTCCTGGAGCTTACACTGGCCCAAGGACGCAGGAGCAACGCTGGAAAAGGCCGTGTCCACAATATATTCGACGCGTAACACCCCCAGACAAATGAGGAGATCCGGGCGAGACCGGAGATACCTCATTTTCCATAAAACCGCCTCAGCGTCACACCGCATAGTAGATAGATACGCTGCGAAATCTTTGCTGCTCTCCAATATCGGCTTCTCAGCGAGTCGCTCTGGATGCACGCTTTGGTAAATATCATCCAAATAACGTAGTATCATGATCCACATCATCTGGTAACGACGAGATAGCCGTAATGAGGCCGAGACGACGACCGGTTCTCCGCTAAGAAGATCAAAAATGAAGCGTTCATATAGGTTGGTTAGATAACTCAAAAGCTTTTTGCTCACACCTCGATTAATGCACGTCCCCTGTACACAATTTGCGGTGCCGAATCCCACATTTTTGTTGTCACTACTGGACTTGTTCTCAATCTGCACCTGCACCGGTAGTGTTTTGCAAGACTTAAGCATATCAGTAGATTCAGGTGTAGCGAAATGAATGGAATTGACGTAATCCGTCAGAAGCTCTACTGAGTTAGAGGTACACCGGTACAACGCTGCACCGGAATAGAGACTCAATAATAGCGACCCCTTACCAAAAGGTTCAGACGCCTCTGTATTCTCGTTTGAGAGAGACGACACGTTCTTGCCGGGCTGGTAAGCCTCAGTGCTAGACAATGTTGTGCCTAAAGCATGAGAATTATTAGTCTTGGGTATGTTCCGATTACTGTTGCCACTTTTTTGAGGATCTTGTTGAGGACTACCAACCCTTCCCTGCGCAAGGTATGGCTGTAAAGGAAAATATACCTGGCTCAATGTGCGTAGATCTGCAGTGGTAATGATGCAAACACTGCCGCCATTCATAAGCCAGCGTCGAATGGGATCAAAGCAAGGGCTTTGCGTGATTGACGGATATTTCCCTTGAGCCTTGTGGGGTGTACTGATAAGGGTTCCGTCTAAGTCCGAAAGCAGCCAACAACCTGATAACATTGGGAAAAAAATAGGAATATAAATCGATCCGACCCTTCTCGAAAACCTGGATAACTAGATCACTCGATGAGCGTCAATCTTCAATTTGTCTACGCTATTCTTAGCCTGCGAACGCGCGAATCAGTAGCACAAATAGTATCCACCTTGGATGGCTTACGAGATTTAATAATATCCCTTTTGAGACTCTTTTTTTCTTTTGATGAAAAATGGGGGAGTACTAAAAAGACAAAAATAGTTTACATAGGCCATGTAGTCACCCTGACAACTGAAAATAGTCACATCCTTTTGTTTTCTTGCAGTATCTTCAGGGTAAAGATAAAAATTTTTCTCTAGCTTCCGCTACTCGGCGTCACATACAACTAAGTTGAGAGAAGAGATCATGAGCAAGTATCTGCAAGAAAAGTGATTCATGGCACAGTAGAGAACTCAATGAACTTTAGTGAGTGATTGTTATCGAGAGACAAAGTAAGAGCAAAGTCACATTACCCCCTCAAAAAGGAACTTTCTACTCGTCCAATTATCGGAATATTATTAGTCCTGTATGCGCATGCTTATCCTTAGGTAAAATTTTAATGCATAATTATTATTATGTTATTATCCTTAACATTAGCGCGTCCATTTTTTTCAATTGGTAAAAACACACCGCCCATGTGCAAAGAATGTACAGAATATTAAAAATATCGAAGCACACTAGTTTGCTTCAGCTCACCTTGCGCCTCCTGCATCCACCTAACTATCTTCCCGCCCCATGATGCCGAACATCTAGCTATTAGGAGTCTGCTGAGCCCGTTCTGTCTGGTAGCCGCGCGCAATCCCATATTTCCCCTCTTCCAGTGAGGTTTGTACGGACGTCTTTCCGACGCACGGGTCTAATCCGACGAAAGCACGCTCATGAAGCCGCGCAAGGGCGCCGTGGGCGGCATTCGAAGATGCACCCGCGGTCAGCGCCCCACTTCGGCCCACACACATCAACGCAGAGCTCTCCATCCAGTCCAGTCGTCGTTCGCTCGCCGAATCTTCGGACTTCTCCAACTCAAGCCGCTTCTGCTCCTCGACCGCGGCGCGAAGTGGGGGTAACACGCAATCGAAGGCTGTGCTATAGGCTGCCGGTAGGCCATACTGCGCGAAAAGCGGGTCGCGCGCTCCGAGCGTGATGAGCACCTCGGCAGGAGAGAGCACCGGCTTGATGTAGTTGTCGTCCTGCACGGGAAAGTGGCAGCTTCGGCTGTTCGGGCACGCCACCACCACGAAGCTGTCCACGGTGGATTCGAAATTGGCGAGCTTGAACTCGTTCAGGTGGCCAACATAGATGATGTAGGCTCTTTTACCGCAAAGCCGAAGCAGCTGGTGGAGAAGCATTGTGAGCTCGTAGTAGCCCTCGATGGCGAGGGAAGCAACTAAAATACCTACCGCGGAGCTGTGGCGCAGGACCTCAATGTTAAAATCCCGCTGACGCTGGCGACGTTGGAATTGCCTTTCGACCTCGGTGCAGCTGGGCGTCCAGAGAAGGGCTTTCAACGAGCTGTTATCCGAGGTCGCGCGAATCGTCTCCTCGACAAAGTGATTGACATCTTCCGGGGTTGCTTCAGGGCCAAGTGCAACCATACGCCCATTTACACCCTCCGTCGTGTGGGCTGCAGGGTTCATCGGTGGCGCCGTCGCCACACCGAAATTTTCATCCAAGACTGAAAGCACTGGCGGCAGGCATGGCACCTCATCGCCGCCTGTGGGACCCTCTCTGGTGAGGAAAAATTCGCGCTCTGCCTCGGAGTAGTGAAACCTATTGTACTGATGAACTCCTATAAGATGTACTAAATGAGGACCGTCACCAGGGCCTACGTAAAAAAAGTACTGAATCGCTCGAGAAGCAGCACAGCCATTGGCAGAATTAGATTCCAGATGAAAAGGGAGTCTTGGGAAGCGAACACCATTGAGGATCCACTCAGACGAATCGTTGCTCAGCTGCTCGCAGGATTCAAGTTGCCGTGGCGCGGAATGTCCAGCGGCTCCATTAATCACGACCTCGACATCAGCGCGAGGAGATTCTACGATCTGACGAGTGTCACAGTTCACATAGCGGCACCAAATCACAGAAGCACCTTCTTCATCGTGCTCCGAACTACCCCATTGCCTTTCCGCAGCTTCTAAAAGGCAACGGACTGAGTGCGGTCCGACTACTACGAGCTGGGCCCTCATTCGAGGTGCCTCCGCTGAGGAAAAAGATCCGCCTTGCCGCGTGTGTGATTTATTCCATTGATGGATGTTTTCTTGCAGCGCGCGGCACACTCGATCGAGCACATTCACGACGAGGAATACCGCTGTTTGCTCTGCTTGAGAGATGGGGATACGCGGCGGATTCGATGGAGCCTCGCCGCCCCGCTTTGGGGCTGCCCCAGGGATGGGGGGATCTGGTCGGTGAATACAATGGAACCTAAACGGTGGGTGGATGTAGATAACTGGCAGTCGGGTCGACCGGCTCATACACGCGTCCCCAAAATGTACAATGAGATCACTCTGGTAGTGTTGAGCGGTGATCTCATCAGGACAGCAGCTCCCGAATGTAGAATCCGCAAGAACAAAAAAACGAACGCCCGTGGGGGCGTTCGGATTTAGTGTTTGTCCACAAGTGTTGTTCTTGAAAGGCGCCGGACGAGACGCTGGAATGGCAGGGGCAAGAGGTGTTGGGGTCGTTACAGTAGAGGCGAGTGCTAAGGAATTGGGACCAGAAGAAACGGCGCTTACCTTCCCCTCGACTACCCCATTCGGCAATGCTTGAGACTCCATAAAGCGCTTTTTAAGCGTTGGGTAGCGTGGGTCATTACGCAAACGCGTCTCCAACTCCTGGACCACCGCGGCCGCGTCTTCCAACAACTCATCGGGAAACTGCAGAGCGACGCGCATCATCGGCGCCCCGGGTCCCTGAATTTGAGCAGGACTAAGTAAGAACTCAATGATCTCTTGGAGTTGCTGAGAATTGGCGGCTGCAGAAGTAAAGAACTCAGCTTGAGTGCTGCAAGCACGACGCTGTCTGCGATGGACCGTGCCCATAGACGCCTCTATGGGTGCCTCATGATACATTGTCGATGAGCTATGCTGTCAGACAGAATAATAACAAAATGATAATAAAGCGAATTACACCTATGCACTACTCCCTTCAATATTGTTTCTTCCCTTTATGGAACCCGAGCCAAACAAATTGAAGCCATAACAGGAAACATAATACGCAAAAGGAAAAATAAAGATGCAGGAAAAGAGATGGAATACAATAAAAAAATGAAACATATGAATAACAGCAAGAGGAAAAACACCCTAGTGTCTGGCAACTTTTATGAGATGTACCAACTGAAATTAAATAGAGAAACATTAGGCAAAAACCAATAATAATATCCCTGTTAGCCAATCCACATATTTAATTAAACGAATGAAAGCGGAAGGCACCCACGCTGAATTTAATATAGACGCCTATATCAAAGAGGAAATTCTACCAGACTAAAGCTCCTCCTCCATGCTACTCTCACCCGACTCCTCCTCGGCGTGATACCGATGAATCCATTTCTTTTTCCGATTATGGGCATTGGCCGATGCCGTGCTCAGTCTGAGATGGAACACGGGCAGGCCATCCATCGTGATGCCGCGCGCCAGGTGCGACACGAGCTGCGGGGATTCTTCATCCTCGGCCGCGGCAGTTTCATTGGCTGAACGAACCCGCAACGCCTTATAGTCGCCACTCGAGCGCATAAAAAGTTCGTCCACCTTAGGTGGATAGGTGTAGTACGCGATACGCCCATCATTCCAGTCGCTCAAAATCATCCGCGCGGTGGCCTCCTCGTCGACCTGACCGCCTTTGGTGAGCCGACCTCGACGCAGCCCTACGAGATGGATAAACGCCATGACGTCATTCGCGGGGAAAGATCCAATACCGTAGATTGCCGCGAGCGGGTGAACGCCGGAACCCTGTAGTGTATGGTGATGGTGGGCGTCCTCGTCATCGGAGTCGACGACCTCTTGAACCGCCGTGCAACGCTCCAGGAGACGCTGGACGGGCGCGAATGGATTCACGAGATCGGAAACCCGCACCGCATTGCGCAGAATGACATCGCCACTACCCTCACCCGGACTCACAACACCCGGGCAGTCCATGATGCGAATATCAGAACGCAGCTCCACCTCGGTGTTCCCCGTCGTAAAGCCCGGCGTATTGCCGACCCCCACAACATTTTTTCGCTTAAGCGCGTTGATGATCGAGCTTTTGCCGACATTAGGGTAGCCAATCACCCCAACAACAATCGATTTGCGCTCTCCAGACTCCGCGCTGCGAGCCAAGGTACGAAGCTGCTTGAAAAGCTCGTGGACGTATCCTTGTCCAACAGCACCGTTTGCGGTAGCCGAGAAAGGGATGCACGGGATGTTCTCCTGAGATTGGAAGTGATGAATCCACATATCCACCACCTTCTTCGAGGGAAGCATATCCACCTTGTTAAGCACGATGACAATTTTCTTGCGGTCC
This sequence comes from Phytomonas sp. EM1, assembly GCA_000582765.1. Lineage (NCBI taxonomy): Eukaryota > Euglenozoa > Kinetoplastea > Trypanosomatida > Trypanosomatidae > Phytomonas > Phytomonas sp. EM1. Next base: position 307,726 of record HF955063.1, on the reverse strand, counting down.
TCGCCGTAGCTTGAGCGGATGTTTTGCTCGAGCTGCGTTAGCCGACAACCCAGCGGGTCGCGCGCGTCCACGACCTGCAGTAGCACGTCGCAGCTCTCGACAACCTGCTGAAACTTCTTGTAAAAACGCCGCAAGGAGCGGTCCGCGCCGCGGCGGTCCGTCGAAACTCCATCCTCGTCCCCCCAGCCATCCAAATCCTCGCCCGCCTCCCCACCCATGCCGTGCAGTCGCGTGGGCGCCTCGTAGTCGTGCTGCTTTTCCGTCGAACGCAATGCGAGAGCGATCATCTCGCGCCGCTGGTTCGCCCGCCGCTGCTCCTCGGACAGCTCGTCTCCGTTAGGGGCTGTGCCACCGACGCTGGTGGTTATTGGGGAAAAGGCCTTTGAAAAGGCATTTCCACTTGACTCTTGGGACTGCACCAACGCGGAACTGGTGCTCAGGGTATGCCGGCCTCCTCGATCAAGAGCGTCCTTATTTTCGCTCGCACCTTTGGAATTGAGACTCAGCAGACTGTGATTACGTTTTTCCACAGTTCTCGTCATTTTTTCGGCGATTCTTTTCAAGTCAGGAACGCCAGGATCCCTGGAGAGGACCTTTTTCTTCGTGGCTTGAGATTGTCGCTGGCGATTTAGATGGCCGCCGCCGCCCCTACCACTTTTCTTCGAGTGCCCGCCCATCTAGGTGGAAAATTTTGTTGTTACTATATCTAAAAAAGGAGAGAATACGCTGAAAGCGATATGTCAAATGAGACTACTGTACTTAGTCTGCGAATTCTTTTTAATCTTGCTTGTTCTCCTCTCTAGAGTAACCCCGTCACCGTTCCAGATGATACGGATACACAACTAATGAATAGAAAAAATAAAACACAGGAAAGTGACAAAGAGAATTAGAAGAGTGCATACACGACTCACACATTCACACATACCCTTGGGTAGATCGCAACTACTTCGAAAAAAGTCAAAATCAACAAAGGGGTTTGCAAAAAAAAAAAATGAAACCCACTTTACACCCGTCTCAATTATCACTACTTTTTCCCCATTAATAAATAGTTCGAAGAACGGTCATAATATATGTTAAAACTGCTTAATAAGTTCTTATATGAACAAAATACTAGAGTAATTGACAATCTGGAAAAAACATTAATAGAAATAATATTCGGCTTGTGAAAATGTAGTAAAGAATAAATAAACGCTATTCAAAACCTTCTGAGTTCGCCAAATACTGATGTCCATTCATTAGTCTTTCTCATGTCCCTTACGTATGCATTTCATACCCCTTTGATCATCAATACAGTAGGAGAAATAATAGTGTAGCTTAGTGCTAAATAAATTTAAGCAAAAATATCAAAGGTGAATCTCTCGAAAATAAGTTACTTTCACCACTTTATTGACTTTTAAATACTCCCATATAAAATTAAACACGCTTTATATCTATCAAGCCCCTTTAAACGCGCTGAATAACACATCCTACACACATACGCGCCCTTCTGTAAAGATAAATCTGAAAGCATAGACACAAAAATGATGTTACTGGCTATCCGCGGTCGGTTCAGGAACATTCTCGACCATACGCGACATGATAGTGTTCAGACGTGAAACAATCGCCCGCGGGTCCTCCAGCAAGCCGGCGGCGATCACCGCATTGTCGAAGATCTGCTCACACAACAGCCCCGCCGTCTCCACCATATCATTCGTCTCCGATTGCGACATCGTGTAGAGCTTGCGAATGAGCAGGTGTTGCGGGTTGATCTGAAGGTTGTACTTCGGCGGTGGTCCCGTAATTTGGCCAGTCATGCGATAAATCTTCCGCATCTGGGCGGACTCGTGGTCCGACAACACAGCCGGGCTGTCACGCAGACGGTCGGTCGCCTTTACCACGCTAACGCGGCCAACCAGCCGCTTCGTGATAAAGTCGCAAAGCGCCTTCACCTGCACCTCGCTGAGCCGCTTCTCAACCTTAACGTCCTCCGCCTTGTCGCCAAGCATCTTCTTCTTGTGCTGCACGTAGCCGTCCATGCCGGCATCATACATTTCCACATTCTGGAGCTTGTGCTTCGCGTAGGTGTCGAGATGCTGCATGACAAAATCGTCAATCGGCTCCGTACAAATGAGCACCTCCAGGTCGTGTTCTTTGTATTGTTCAAAGTACGGCGACTGCAGCGCCATCTCCTTTGAGGGGCTGCTGATATAGTAAATGTTCGTCTGATTAGGCTGCATCCGATCCCGGTATTCGTCGAGAGAGACGTATGGATAGTCGATGTCCGACTTAGTCGTTTCAAACCGTAGCAGCTTGGCGAGGTCCATCTTGTGGATCTGGTCGGTGCAGACACCCTCCTTCAAGAAAGGTCCGTACTCCTTGATAAAACGCTCGTACTTGACACGATCCCGTTTGCTTTCTTCTTCAAACCACCGGATAGCGCGCTTGGTGAGGATGGTGCTGAGTCGGCGCATCATACCGCCATCTTGCGTGTGCTCACGAGAAACGTTCAAAGGGATGGACTCGCTATCCACAGCCCCTTTGAGAAAACGCAGCCATTCCGGGAGAAGGCCTTTCGGCTTGGATTGAATAAGAACGCGCCGTGAATACAAGTTGACACCGCACTCCATACGGCCGCCACCGTACTTTTCCGTGTGGGACTGAGGCACATACAGTAGTGCCCGCACGTTCAAAGGAGCATCGATGGAATAGTGCAGACGAAACATGGGACTGTCATAACTGCCTGAGATAAACTTGTAAAAGTCGATGTGCTCCTCATCGGAGACTTCGCTCTTCTCCTTCGTCCATAGCGCCTCGACAGTGTTCACCTTGCCACCATTGAGAGTAATCTCATAGGAGACGAAATTGCTGTACTTCTTCAGCACCCGCTCCACCACCTGTGGGGTACAGAAGGATAACTCTGTGTCCTTGATATCCAACACAATCTTCGTGCCCTTCTCGACACCCTCGCACTCCGAGACCTTGAAGCTTCCGGTCCCATCAGACTCCCACAGATGGCCTTTGGAACCCTTCAAAGCGCTGCGGCTGTATACCTTCACGTAGCGCGATACCATAAAGCAGGCGTAGAACCCGACACCGAATCGACCGATAATGTTCTCCGCCGCGGACTTACCACTGTTCTGCAGTTCGCGCACAAAGGCCTTGCTGCCGGAGCCGGCGATTGTGCCAAGGTTCTCAATAAGCTCCTCTTTCGTCATCCCGATGCCCGTGTCTCGGATAACAAAGCGGCTCTTACTTTGATTGCATGTGATGGAAATATGCGGGGCCTCATCGTCCGCCTCCCTTTCGTATTCTGGATTACTAACCTCGAGCAGATGGCGCTTTTCCAGCGCATCGCTAGCATTGGACACGAGCTCGCGAATGAATACCTCCTTATCACTATACAAGTTGCACGCGACAATGTCAAGTAGTTGGAGAGTCTCTGTCTTGAAGCCTAGCTCGGTGCTCTCACCTACGACTTTCTCGGTATCAACAGCCGCCTTCACCGAGTCCTCTGTAGCGCCAGCCTCCTTCGCGGCGCCAGTCGCTGCCGTGTTTGGCATCGGTTCAATGATAACATCCTCATCAAAGTTTTCTGCCGCCTTGAGATCCTCCGGGGTTTCGACAGTGCTTCCAGGATTCTCAGTGCTCTGAGACTGGTACCGGCGGGCCACATGTTGCGGCAAAACGCCGGCCGTGCGGAGGCCTGTGCTGACGGCCGGAAGGCGCGCAGCTAAGCGAGAAGCCACCACGTTTCCTGAGATTCTTTGAACTATTCGACGCATAGTTTTGTCACTTCTTCAGTTTGTTATAGTTAATAATAGATCTGCTTCGTTAAAGGGTCACAATACAATGCAAAAATTTTAGCTGTTATAAAAATAACAAGGAGAATGAGTAAAAATGACGACCTATTACAACATATAATATCAATGATATCGAATGTTCTCCAATCACTTGATCAGGGGGGAAATTGAAACAGCTCCACAATGCAAAAATACTAATAGCCTGAACAGTTGCAGCATTTTTGATACTAAATTCCTTCTTGTACCGCGTTACACCAATATCACTCAACATGATGTCAATGGCTCTTTATGATTATTTCTTGCACTGATTGACAGGTGCGACACCAATGAACAAAAAACCAAAAGACACAGAAATGAATTCAAAATAGGACGAAGAATACATACCAAACGATAAAAACGAACGTCCTCCAAGAATCAATCTTATGACCGACGGCGGCTCACAAAAAAAAATGCGAAGGTGAAAAGCGAGAGGGAGCGGCACACCAAAAACAAGAAAGCTCAAGCCTGTTAACATATGAGCTCGCACATTAGTTTAGAACCCTATAAATCTTATTTGTTCGAGGAAAAAGGTGCTGGTAAGGGATTAGAAAATAAAGGAAATTCTAATGGAGACGGAATTCCTGGGAGGTCAAACGGATTCGGACCTGGCTCGAAATTGCCCCCCACCACGGGCCTGACATCTGGAGCCACCACATAACCGAATCGTTCCTGGTCTCGTTGGGCTTGAGAAATGGGCGCCTGTGGCGTCTCTAAAGTGGACTGGGGGAGAGAAGTCGAGCCCCCACACGTCGGAGCCGCCAAGCGCGTGGGTTGGTGCTGATCCTTAAACTCAGAGAAATCTCTAGAGGACACCTGGAGCTGCGTAGGAGAAGGTGGCAGCGGCACGGAGGAGTTGCCTGGCGCCGATAATGGCTGCAATGGCGGAGGCGGAATCGAGCCGATCGAACCCCCTTGCTTGGGCGACCCGCCAAGCTCTAAAAACCCTTTCTGAACCTCGTCACTTTCTGGGTTCCCCGAAGAAGTATCACGGGGTGGCGCCGTATGGGCGGTGTGCTGCGACAGAGGACGACTTTCCACCTCAGACTCTACCTGCATAGTAGCCGTAGGGGTCAGTGAAACCTTCTTCAAGTCGGCACCCGGAGGGTAGTCCGTCTCAAAGGCTAAATCCTGGGGTAAGAAAAATTGGTTCATCGTTGGTAGGTTGCCAACATCGCCGTCCTCCATTGCAGGGATCAGGTGTAATAGCCCTGAAGACAGAGTGAACCCGATCGGGGCCTCATAATCAGTACCCATGTCCACAACCACCTCCTTCACGCTGTTCTCCTCGATATCGTAGATCAGGAACAGAATACTGTGTCTGTTTCTTGACGGTTCATTCGAGGAACTATTACCTCTAGCCTCTTCCTCGCGCCGAAAATCCTGCCAAAGGCTGAACCATTCATAAAGGTCGTCTTCATTTTTGAATAAAGAAATAATTTGCTCGTTCGTATCCTGCATTCCAATAATGTAGACACTGTTTGCATGCAGATCTGGGCAAAATGCCGCGGGGCTATTTTCCAAAATATCCGTTATGTGCCAGCTCTGCTTTAAGGCCTCATCAGCGTGGGTCCACTGGATACTGCAGCCCAGTAGGCCTCCCCCAACCCATTCCGAGTTTGAAATGAAGTACACCTCTCGATAGCTACGGAGACGCAGGTTGAACACCGTAAGGCATATGGGGTGTCCCGCGTGATCAGATATGTATTTTTTGAAGAAAGACAAGGGTGATGTATCACCTTGCTTAAGATTCTGGTGGTCAAGTGCAACGATTATATCAAAATATGATACGAGACCAGCCTGGTGTGCAGGGCTCTGGGGCAGAAGACGGGCCACCTGAAACCCTTCTATTTTCGATAAATCATAAGTGTCACAGCTATCTGATTGACTCTGATCCTGGCCCATTAGATCTAATATAAAAAAATAATAACAATATTAATGATAATACGAGCAAAAATAATGAAATCGAAGGCTAAACTTGCTGAATGAAGTCTCCCCCATATACAGAGGGATTTGTAGTATATAAGTATATATTTATACGCCCCGCGCTTTGCGTAATAGAATGAAAAAGATTCTCTTTCGCTCTATATTATTGGATTCAATTCCGATAAATTCAGAAGGTGTAAATATATATTTCAAGAGAAAAAAAGGAGAAAGAGCTACACACTTTTTTTGAGGGCAGAGGGGGGGGGGGGCTTACCCCTGACGTGATGCACTGATGTTATCGTAACTTGGACCACTTCCTTTCCATATTTCGGGAAGCGTGTAATTTATAATTCTCTTCTTTATCTACCATATTCTACCCAATGTTCACAGAATTTTTATTATTAAAAAACGCTTCTATTATGGAGAACAGCATCACCCCTCGTTAGTGACAATTGATGTCCGGCCTCTCTACCCCACACCCGAGCTCATATTTTAACTAAATTTCACTATTTATAGAATCTAATTCATTGGTGTCTTTAGATGCGTCAGTAGCATTACTTTTCATCCTATATTGCAGTCTAGAGGTATGTCTTAGATGTGTTTGCTTTCTCTTTTGCTCTGTATATGCATTTATTCGTTGTAAGCAGGAGTGTCATCTCAATCCCCTCACATGGGTTTCCCAGTAAAGGGGTTGATGTTTTCATGCGCTGGAGGTTCGCACACATCCGCATATTCACCCATCTCTGAAATTCCTCCTATCTTTTTAAAGGGACGAAATTTTTGAACGTCGTTCTTGGGGTAGTATTTGAGTAGGCGAAAGGTACTCTTTTCCGCCAACTTCCCTTCCTTCAGTTGTTTGATGATGTAGTCAATCTTGTCCAACTCCGACTGCGCAGCTTTAGCTCGAATCGCGACAATTCGCTCCAATTCTTCTTGAATCTGCGCATGATACGCATCAAATAGACTCTCAAACAGATCTGAACGAGACGCCAGCTGGTTGACGTAGCGCTTGCGAAAGGCTTGCAGGCCTGCAGCCAAGGTTTCATCAAACACAGGACACGCGTCAATCCACTGGACGATCGCCACCACCTCAGGGTCTTGCTTCGAGAAAAGCCGTGTTAGGATGAGATGCCGGGTAGTCTCCTCAACCTTATCTTTTCGGTCGTTTTCCATAACCAGTTTCATCTTCAATCCGGAACCTGTTGGAGTCTTGAGAATAAAACTATCGTGGACAATGCGGCTGCCGGATTTAATCTCTCTCGCCATCTCCTGCACGCGCGCCTTGGACCACAACGTGAAGAAAACCTCCGAGGGCTTTAGAGGCTTCACTGCCACGGCGCTTTCGTCGACAACGGGTGTGCTCCCACTGGTCGTATTGGCCGCTCCGAATCCAAAGGAAGCAGATGGAACGCCCGGCTGCGGCGACGTGCTTTGGACGGTGTTCGAAAAGCCGAACGCAATTCCCGTCGTCGCGTTGCTGCTCCCCGTCGTCGTAACCCCCTGCGTGGGCGGTGCCGTTCCAAAACCAAACGAGAAGCCCGGCGGCGTCGCAGTCGACGATGACGGTGGCGCGGTTGAGGCGCTGCTACTTTGGCCAAAGCTGAACCCAAAGCCGCTGACGGGGGCGGAAGTTGAGGCTAAAGTAGCTGAGGCTGTGCTGCCGGAAGCCGTGTTCGGCGCGGAGGCTGCGGACATACCAAACAAGGAAGCTGGCGCTGCAGAAGATGGGCTAGCGGTCAGCGCGGATCCTGAGGAGCCTTCCTTCTTCACCAAAAGATACGCGTTGATGTCTTGGCCGTCACTTTTCACGATTCGACGCCAACACATCGACTGGCCTTCGATCGGCAGAATGCGCTCCGGTGTGTTGTCTTCGGCATCGCTGTAAGGCCAATGAACCTTCACGATATACTCCGCGGGTGCCAAAGTTGGCTCGCTCGCCTCGGCGATCACAAAGCAATCCACCGTAACACCGTCCATGCCATCCTCGCCGGCAAGTAAGTCCTCCTCACGTAGCTGAATGAACCATCGTCGACTGCTCGAGTTGCGAGACTCCAGAACACTTTGGAACACGGACCAGTCGTACGGCTCCTGTTTCACCTCACAACCTGGAGAAGTGTGAGAAAATGATTTGTGCATTAACATCTTATCAAATATACAGTTAATGGTGATCGGATGGGTCGGGGCCTTGTCAAGAAGAGGATCATGGTCATCTATCCATTTCCTCATAGCCTCCCTTTCCGCCTCCTTTTTTGCAGCACGCTCCACAGCCCGCATGGCGGACCGTTTAGCGGAGGAACCTTCCCGCTTAGTGTCAGCTTTTTTTGAACTACGCGGAGGCATCGCTGTTGTATTTTCGCTTTTTTCTCTTTTATATTAATTCTTAGAGCTTAAATGTATAGAATGAATGTTATACGATTTATAGAGTCACGTACTGAACTTGTGTATATGTTTCTCTCTTCCTTATACTCCGGTAACTCTAGAAGTATTCTTGAGAACGTGGAGACTGCTCCTTCGATCCTGAGTAGAAGAAAAAATAATTTAAAAAGCGTAAATGCAACTCATATTTGTTAACTTCGTTCATTCTGTCTCCCAATGACTAAAAAAAAATCAAAAATCTTCATTCAGTTGGCGATACTTCCTTCCGTACCTCCCATATAACTTTGGCATGTAAAAAGGATTTATATTTAGCGCGACTGTAGGAAATAATGTGTCTAACATATCTGCTGCGGTGTTTCACGCCTCTGAGACTACGTAAAACTCATACTTCCAAAGCGTCAAAATGTGATATTAATAGGCTCAAAAAATAGCAGAACTAAAATTGACCTTATGCCGTCGAGCGCATCAAATAGAAACACAGCAACACGATACCTTGATTATGATCATTAAGGATTCGAACATAACCCATGTTATCCATTCTCTCCATAATTCATTCACTTTGAAAGACGGAATCCTGATTCCTGTCGCACTCTGCAACTCCTTTCAATCATCTTCCCTAAAAAAAATGACAGTCGTTGGTGACTTTATCCAGATCACCCTTGGACTTCCAAGAGAAGCACCCGTGCATGGGCGCCAAGGTGTGTCGAAGAATATCCAAAAGCTAGTCTAGCTCAATCAACGATGTCGAATAGGCTACAGCAGAGAATTCGACTAAAGTGGAGAAAAATGCAGAATGGTATAAGGCGTGCTGTGATGTCTAGAATATATAAATCAATAAATGAAACTTTTGAAGATTACGACACTAGCACTTTGGCGAAGTCGTTACCATAAGATAAAAGAATTTGGGCATTGATAGATGTTATCTCCATTTGCTAGTACTTCACAATAGGAAAAAACATGAAAATACTAAGATTCGGATATTTCTCATCGCGAACTTTATGTGGAACGACCTAGTTCTAGTTCAGTGGAAGAAGAAGCAAGCAAATATTCACTTCTCAAAGATGAAGCAGCATGTATAAATCCTAATTGCCACAAACCCCATTCACAGCGAGAAATAGATAATAATATATTTTTTAGACTTTATAAAATGTTATGCTTATAGATTGCACTTGTTAAGAAGAAAATTATTTAAGAACCGATATGAAAGGTGCGATTTTAGTTTCATTTAAAATTAAAATGAACTACAAGAAAAGTGAATTTATTATTTTGTCACTTGAACTATTTATATGTAATACGACGCCGCAACCTGTACCCTGAATTAAATTACAGTAATCTGATGGAGCTAAGCATATATCTATAGCTAAAACAAAACATAGCACTATCACTCGAAATTATTATTATATCTTTCCTATAATAAAATTAATCATTTTTTTTGTCTTTATAATAAGCACTTTGTAAGATTTCCCCTTGTAATGTTTAATCACATAGAAAAATTTACGCATATATCAGCTCCTAACACTTTGTTGAAAGCACACACCAATTTCACTAATTCCTGTTACTTTTTTTTGTCACTGCGAAGTATAATTCGAAATGCTATAGCTCCTTCAAAACGAACAAAATAACAATAAATAGTGGTTTTTTTTTTACTCATCTGAACTTAGTTTAGGAAATAAATTTCATGAAAGAATCAAAATACAAACAATCAGTTCGGGATGCTGGCAAGCGGCATCTTCTTAAGACCATCACATACCTTGAAGTGAGCATCGGTGATCGACTTGACCTCCTCCACCGTCACTCCCTCCGCGAGCTCCTTCAAAACCAGTTGCTTCTGCTCCACATCGAAGACAGCCTTCTCGGTGATGATTCGGCTTACACAGCCGATCCCGGTGACGGGGAGTCGGCACCGCTCCAGAATCTTCGGCTCGCCATCCTTGTTGGTGTGCGTCATGGTAACGACGACACGGGAGCCGCTGCTCACCAGATCCATCGCACCGCCAGGCCCCTTAATGAGCTTGCCGGGGATGCACCAGTTGGCGAGATCCCCATTCGCCGCCACCTCGAGGGCGCCAAGCATGGAGAGCTGGATGTGGCCACCACGGATCTGCGCAAAGGAGGTCGCGCTGTCGAAGCAGGCCGCACCCGGGAGGTACGTGATCGTCTGTTTGCCCGCGTTGATCCACTCTGGGTCGACCTTATCCTCGGTCGGGAAGGGGCCCATGCCGATGAGGCCGTTTTCGGACTGCAGAGAAACGCTCACACCGGGGGGGATGTAGTTGGCGGCCTCCGTCGGGATCCCAATGCCCAGGTTGACGTGCATGCCATCTTCGAACTCGAGAGCGGCGCGGCGAGCGATGAGCTGGCGAGCGCTGTTCCCACTGGCCTTCAGGGCCTCACCGAAGACGGTGCGCTGCTCGATCGGGATCTCGTACTTCGGGGCCTGCACGACGCGGTGCACGTAGACGCGAGGGAGATGCACTTCATCCGGGTCGATCTCGCCATTCTCCACCAGATGCTCCACCTCAGCAATGACGCACTTACCGCAATACGCGGCAGGAACGTTGAAGTTCCGCGACATCGCACGGAAGATGAGGTTGCCTGCGCGATCGGCCTTGTGTGCACGGATGAACGCGTAGTGCGGGCGGATCGTCCGCTCCATGACGTACCAGCGGCCGTCAAAGCAGCGGGTTTCCTTCGGCTCAGAGATCATGCAAGGGTTGCCACTCTTGTCATACTTGACGATCTGGCCACCGGTTTGGCATTGCGTCCCGTAGGCTGTGGCGGTGTAGAAAGCAGGGATGCCTGCACCACCAGATCGCATGCGCTCCGCCAAGGTACCCTGGGGTACGAATTCGAGCTCGAGATCCCCGTCGAGGTAGCGCTTGCTGAAGAATTTGTTCACACCGACGTAGGAGCAGCAAATGCGTTTGAGCTGATTCTGCTCCATCAGCATCGAAAGCCCCCAGCCCTCGATACCTGCGGAGTCGGTGTAGGCCGTGATGCCCTTCACACCGCGCTTCTTCAGCTCCTTGATAAGCGCGTAAGGGACACCTGCGCAGCCGAAACCACCAAAAGCGATCTCAACATTGTCTGGAATGTCGGCAACGGCCTTTTCGAGGGACATCACCTTGTCGAGGCCAGCCAAACGGAAGAAATTACGACGAAGCATTTTTTTTATTTAGACGTGTCTTGCTAGAATCCCTAAAAAGGTGAACAAAACAAGTCAGGCGAATAAGAAAGCGTTTCCTTTATTACTTTTTGGAAAAATAGGTGCAGTGAAAGCTTAGAGTTAACTTAAAAAAGCGAATAATTATATTAACTAAAAATAGTCAAGGAAGAAGATAAATTAAAGCAAAATAAACTCATTGCTACTTTCAGATTCACTTCCCCCATTCGCATGGTATGGGACCACTGAAGCGATACAACACTTACGCTAATGCTAAGACTCATAGAGAGGAGCTGGTAGGAATTTTCAAAAAAGTTCATGAAGGAAAATATAAATATACACATGACATAAGATTATGGACCCAAGCTTCTCGCCCCCCTCCATCATCTCTTCTAGATGTAGGGAGACAAATACGTGTGTCGCATCACAGCAATTATTTTGCGTTGAAATCAAGGCTACCGTTTGTTGTATCTGTAAAGACGATCGCTCAGAAGATTTCAAAAAAAGGTGCGGCGGTGGACGATGCATGATGCGCAACACCCGTAAAAATTGAATATGATTGTAGAGATGTGGAGTATAAAATTGACTTCAGGGCAATAGCACAAAGGGAACCCTTGAGAGTGCTGAATCCCACTTTGACATTACTTGTGAACACCAAAAGGTTGCGCGGACGCAGATTGCTGCGCAACTTTCCTCAACTGCAACCGAGCGGCACAACGTTTCCATTCCTCTACCAGACTATTTTTATTTTCGCATGACCTCCCACACAAGACCCACCTGGGTGCCATTGCCATCGAGTAAAAGGTTCTTACATCTTTTCTCAACCATAAAAGTGGAGATCTCTGAATTTCGAGCTAACCGCCTACTCATCAAAAGAGAAACTCTCATCGGATTTGTCATCTGCCTTTTCAGGATTGACAATGGGTGAACTTGAATCGTTGGTAAGTGAACCCATGAGGTCGCGATGCTGGGTTCGCACTCGCCGTGTTCCCTTTCCCCATGACAATTCACAACACATGGTAGAAGATGTAGGATCCCGCATGGGGCTGGTCATGATCCCTCCTCCCCTGATTTCCACACTCCTAGTCTCTTTGTTTTCAGCTCTTGCACAAGATGCAGAGCAGCTTGTAGAACTGACTTCCATGGATTCACAAGCCCGTTCAAGTCGAGCCGATGAAGGGTGAAACATCAACGGCGAGGTGGAGCATGAATCGTCAAGGTGCTGGGCACAGCAAGACTGTGGGTTGTGCGACTGCTTATGCTGCCAGGAGTCCTGCCTTCCCTCAAAGGACTCCACTGCTGCTGGGATGGTAGTGGAAGAGCACGCAAAGGAGGGCTTTTGATCTGGAATAAGAACTTTAGTTTGGGTTGCCGTTTGGGAATTTGACACAGAATAACCTCCGCAACGGCAACAAAATCCTTGCACGGCTGACTGGACCAAAGAAGTAGCGGGAGGGGAGAGTGGCAAGGATGTACCACCAGGCATAAGAGACGAGGGCACACTCAGAGCCACCGTAGTGTTCTCCCCTTTTGTGTGTGTAGCAAATCCTTCCCGTAGAAGCTCCAATATCACGGTGGCGACTGTCTCTATTGCGTTCTTGATGTTCTTCTCGTATGAGGCAATACTGCTCTGTATGTTTCTCGCATGATCGGCACTCTGCTCCGAGCTATTTTCAATCAGCTTACACATGTTGGTGAGTTGACGCGTGAGGGCCCTTGCCCCCTGCACCAATCCATCCCTCTCTGGCGACGCTGCTGCCGCAAGGCGTGCCGGGGTCGCATTATCACGAGAACCACTCTCGCGAGAATGATGCGTTGCAGAAACAGAGGATGGTGTTGCCATGTACGGGTGCGGTGCAGGATGAACAACAGGTGATCGCCCCGCGAGTGTGGGAAATGGGGATGGCGAAGCTTGTATGAGGTGCTTCATATGGTAATAAATCTTCATTTGGCGCGGCGTCATCATGCTTGTGCTCTGTAGCGAATCCGGACGCGCTCCTTCATGAAACGTGCTGCCTTCCGCACCGGAAGGCATAACCGCATGATCCCCATCGCGCTTGAGGTTATGCTCAGTATTATTCTGAGCTAAGCTCATCGCCTCATCGGTCCTCTCTATCTCCTCATGCGCACCCAACGAGCCGATGGCCATGCATGATGTGGGGTTAGGTGAGGCAGGAGGTGCGCGCTGCTTTACTTTCGAAACACAAGAAGATCGTACGGATGCAAAGTCTTCGTCGTCGCCATCTTCGTGTGGGACACCACCAGATGAAGGATCAGAATGTTTGCAAGTCAGGAAACGATCAATTAACTCAAGGTGGGCCTCCCCCCGGAGCGCGACCGCTTGAATTTGTCTTAGAAAAGGCCCCCGTAAGCTATTGGCGTCTACCGCTACGACGTCTTGAAGATCACTCACGGTTTCACGTAGTGCATGGCCTACAGTGCGCCGCAGATCTGCCACAAAGGACCTCACTTCATTCAATTTATCCGCCAGACGGCAATCCCTCTGGAGCTGAGCCAACTGCTTCTCTACACCCTCCTTTTCCGCCTGCAAAAGTCGGAGGCGGGAGTTAATGCGGATCATATCTGCTTGCATGCGCTTAAGCTCTGAACGAAGCTGCGCCTCTATACCTGCATCTCGAGCCTCTAACTGTGTGAAATGAACCACTGCTTGTTGCAGCCGTTGTTGCGCAATTAATAATCTCTTGGAGAAGTCCCCCAGTGCATTAGAAACCTCAAATTGAGTTTTCCCGATTAAGCCCAAACACGAGTCAGAAAAAAATTGAAAGGCAGTCTGGTTGGTGGATTGCCGGCGCCGTGCAGCCAAACGCACAGCAGCCAGCGCTCGATTCACCGACTGTTGACATTGCGGCAGGCTTAGCAGCGTGGCATTAGATAAAGCAGGCATTTGGTTGCCCCTACCTTGCGGTAGAGGATTCACATTCACCATTTCTTTACTATCAATCTTCATCTCCTTTACCCTGCTAGGCTTTCCAAACGGGATTCCTGAAGGCTTAACACAAATATCCGTAAGCACAATGGGGTGCTCTAAACTTGACAGAATGTCCCCTTCGGTGATCTGTAAGGCTACGTTCGCCTTACAGACCAGCTCAGGGGCTTCCCCTTCTCCACCGTCGTCAATCGATTCGCTAGGGACCTCATAAGTCTCGGTCTGCTCCGCCTCCGCCCGCCCCCATACCCCATCGTACTGCGGAGACGAATCCCGATTTAGCCACCCGAGAACAAAACTCAGCGAGAGCTCGAACAGCACACGGAGTTCCTCGGCGGCACGTCGCGTCCGGAGAGCGACCTCCAGCTGCTGCTCCAACTCAGCCACCCGATCCGCCTTCTCTCCAAGAGCGCGGCGGATCGACTCGGCCAGTTGTTGATTCTCCGATACGGCCTGAGCTAGCTGCCTCTCCAACTCAATGAGGCGTTGTTGGGTGCGCTGTTGATCTCGCTCAGCGGCCTCACGTGCGAGAAGGGCCGAACGTAGCTTCTTCGAAAGCGTCTCACGACTATGCAGGAGACGAGCATTTTCCTTCTCCATCTTGGCTAACTTTCCCTCCATGACCTCTGTTAATTTACGTTTTGGGTAGTCCATGGAGGCAGATGAAAGAAGAGCCGATGAGGTATTTTGCACAGATCTTGGAGATTTCTTCCGTCGCATCGGATTGGATGAGATCGCAGAGAACTTCCCAAACGAGGACGTCATGTCGCGCGACGATAAACAGTGATCAAGCTCTTCTCCGACGTTACTCGACGGCCCCTGAATATTGCGGTCATCACGTTGCCGCAGCTTAGATTCCTGAATTATCCTTTCTGCGTTTTCTCGTAGACGGCTCTCTTCCTGTAAAGAATGCTTTAGCTTCTCCATATAGGCTGTGCTCTTCACCAACAAGGCCGCCATCTCCTCCTGATGCTGCTTGTTTTCAACATTCTCGTGCTCCAAATTCAAGACCTGATCTTTCAGCCTACGAAGCTCATCGTGAAAGCCATAAGCATGTTGCCACGATAAGGGGAACTCTCGGCTTGAAGTCACGCCGTTAGCCTTGGTTGTTCCCGCAGCGGGAGCTTCTGGCAAAGCTGACGGCAGGTCCCATTCAGGAGAAGGACTAGCTTGATTGCAGTTCCCACTATATTCACCGCCCTTATTCAATAATGCCTCACCTCCACGACTCGATGGACAAGATGCCCCTTCGTTTTGTAGAGGTTCAGCATGCGGAGTTTCGACGACGTTACTGATGAAGGTCGGAATATCTTCCGTTGGTTGCTGCAAACCACAATGAAGTGAGGATGACTTCCTGGCGTCTGCCGAACAGACGGGTCTCTCACTAGGATTGCCTTCATGTTCAAAAACGCGAGAAGAATTACTACACAAACCGCAAGCGCCATCATTGTTATGATTAACCGATGACCGCGGTGATGGGGGAGAAGGTAATGTAGTAGAAAAAAACTCTATAGGGGTGGTTGGAATTGAAGAATAGGATGAATCTCGATCCATCATCTCTGCTAGTATGGCCTTGCTAGAAGCATCGCATAACCTCCACTGAACCATATATTCTATAAATACTTAAGCACACAGCACTGAGAAGTGGAAGTGAAGATGCTAAAATCCACTCCTCAAGACAGAAAAAGATGCGATCTATAACTGGAAACAAAATCCTAACAGTCTATGAAAAATAGGAAAGATAAACGTGTTGGTTCTGCTTCCGTGACCTATATTCAATAAAGTCAAATATAAAAACGAAATTTACCTGAATAAAGGTTTTGGTGTGATTCTAAGAAATAAAAAATTGTCCATAATCCTTGAAAGGGGAAAAAAAGAGCAAAGAACAATGCAAAATTCTAGCACTAATCAAATCAGATAAAGGATACCTTATACAGGAAATGACAAGTGAATACGCAAGGTGCTATTACAATTCGGACATAGAAACCCACCAATCCTGCTTACCTCTGCATAGACTAAATGCTTAATGGAAAAGGAGGGAGGGGGTAGGGGGGGGGGGAATAGACGCAAAATGATTTATAAAAACACAGTTCAAACTTTGCATGTACAAATTGGATCTAAATTGTATACATATATGTGTAAATATATAAGGCGAAGGGAAGTGTATCTATAAATTGATTCGAACTCAAAAGTGCAAGATTCAAGAATTGCATAGGGGGAAAAAGTATTCTGACGTTGTCTTTCTATGGATATTATTGTATTAGAAAAAGCGTACCAAGGCTAAAAATTACGATATTTATGCTTAACGTTATACTCCTCTGCGATCGTTGATGCATCTTGGATGCCCCATAAAATGGGATTCGATTGCTATAGTGCCTACCGACACGTGGTTCCTTCTAAGTTGGTCTTCCTTAAGGATTCCACCCAGCCCGCAAGCTCCGCAGGTACATCCACTCCGCGATGTGAGCCGCGGTGGCTCGACCGTCGACCACCACACAGGAGCGCCGGATGTGGTGTTGTTGAGGTAGCTCCACGAACTCGTTCTCGTCGTGAATACACGCATAGAAGCGCCCCAGTGCGGCCACTGGAGCCATCGTCGCCCCTCGAGCCCCTTCATGGGCAAGGAGGACGAGGTATTTGGAGTCGCCATCCGCCGCGTCGGCGCCCCCATCCCCCGCCCGCAGGCCCACCCCCGACGTGGAGCTCGCTGGGAGGCCTAAGGAGTCGACCCCCCCTTCCCCAAGGGCGGCTAACCCCGTCGAGGGCGCCCCTCCTCCCCCTCCTCGGCTGATTCGCGGCACCGCACAGGAGAGCAGCAGCGGCCGCACCGCACGGGTGTACCTCCCAAGCCCCCTCTCCGACGTCAGCGTCCAGAGAAGACGATTCGCCAAGGCCGTCAGACGATACACCGTGGTGAACGACTCCAGCGCGGAGGTCGTCTTGACCGGGTCGTTGGGCAGCATGCAATGGATCCCCGTCGTGCTCTGGAGCATCCCGGGCTGCATCAGCGCACTGGTCGCGTTGGCGACCGTCTGCTGCAACCGCAAGGCCTCCACGAGAGCCCCTTGAAAGCCCTTCTCGGTGGGGTCGAGATCCAAAATTTCGTACGCGCGCCAGAATTGGGTGCGATGAAAGCGTTGAAGCCGCTCCTGCACGGCCGCCTGAGACTCGGCCGCGTTCAAAGTCGCGTCCACTTCGTAAAGCGAGCTCGGTAGAGGTGCGGCGATGATGCTATCAAACAACCAACACGCGTCAAAGGTACTCACCTCCGTGCTGTAGCCAACACTCCGACTAACGCAGCGAATCTGATTTGGAAATGGGATAAAGCTGGCCTTCCGTTCGAGAACGTGCCGGATCTCCTCCTGCACGAGCCGCAGCGCCGCTTGCTTTTCCTCGGTGGGTAGCTCTCGCCAGGGCTGATGGGCCCTTCGCACCGATACCCCGCACCGCGCCAGTAACTGCCGCACAAAACTCTCGCCATCCTCGACGTGATGAAGACCGAGGACGCTGGCTATGACAGGGTGGTACCAAATCGCGTTCCATAGCGTTGTGTGGGTGAGCAAGAACAGCTGGGCCTCCTCTCGATTCCAAAGCTGCATGGTGTTATTCGAGATGTGGCGGCTGCGGTGCTGCCGTTGTTGGGCGCCCTCATTCGTGATGTCCGCGAGCTCATCGTTTCGGACGCTCTTTTGTAAGGTCACCGCATCGTGGAGGGGGCGCATCTCGACCAAGTATTTCCCATAGTCAATCAGGCGGCGATTAAACAGGTCGCACACCCCCAGGGCCGTGTGCCAGAGCATCGCATCCTTCGGCCGGTTGAGCAACACCGCGAGCTCGTGAACCTCCACGGCGCAGCTGCGGCCTGCGCACTCCGCCGCGTTGTACGCCGCTTCCAGCGACGGCGGCACCTTCTCGGGCTCCATCCAGTCAATGTAGGTTTGGCTGTCTGCTAGATCCTCTTCTAAGTCGTCATCAAGGGCGGGGTTGTCGATCTCACTTTCGTCGTCATCGCTACTCTCCATGTCGTCCTCGTCACTGGTACTCGGACTGCTGCTTTGGCTGCAGCTGTAAGGGCGGTGCCCCGTGGATTCGCCCCCATCCTCGCCAAGAATGTCATCACCCACCTCAGTCCTCATGAGTCTTTTCCTAAGACGTCGGCGTTGGTTGGCAGCGCGTCTCCTCTGCCGGCGACGGCCTAACGCCGCGGACGCGGCCTGCTGCTCGCGGAAAAACTGATCCACCTCTGCGTGAATTTGACTGCTGCCCCACACCATCAGCCGCGTCTCGTCCTCCTTTCGGAGATTGCTAAGATTAAAAGGGCGATAGGAGTCTAAAACCACCACCACGTGACGTGCAAAATCAAAGTATTTGTCTAACTCAACAGGAGCCCCCAAACCAATCAGGATAAAAAATTCATCAACATAAGGATCCTCAGGGTCGCTGCGTTCAAAATCTTGCGCAAGATTGGTGCGCTCGACAATATTAGCGAGCTCCTGGTAGGTGGCCACCGGGTGAATGCTATAGGGTATTAGCGAAGCTTTAAGAAGCGATGTAAACGTAAGGGAAGCAGCTGCAGCATCTACAGTGTAGCTAACAAGAATCTGGACGGATTTTCGGGTAGATTGGTAAAATTTATTGATGCGCAGCCATATCTGTGTGGAACCTCCCTCTGACATTTTAAATCTATGATTTCTCTATTTTTGAAGAGTGAGTCGAATTAATATTAAAATAAACCAATATATGTAAAACTGTATGCGTGTGTATATGTGAGATGATTCTATAAACAGAAGGGACAAAAAAAAATGAGACTTAGTGAAATCTAGGGATAAAATAAAAGGTAGCCCTCGGAAAAGGGGATTTATTGAGATGCTATGGTTCAGAAAAAAACGATGTGTCGAGAAGATTGAAAAGTAAGAAGAAAAGAAAAAGATATACATTCAATCCTCAAATGTCAGAACTAAACCTAGAATGTCATATTAGATATAATTGACTTCACATGATTCGCTTCTGTGAACTTTTTGCATTCATTCTTGCATGAGTGGCGAACCACTACCGGGCGTATGGAAAGCACAACAATATGGTCTCCTGGATCATCTCAGAATCTAGAGGCTGCACCGCTTCCTCCAGTTTGCGACAGAGACGCGCGATAACCTCCTTCGTTCGCTCACTCAATTCAACGCCGGTGGCGTCGTAACGATATCCCTCAGGGTTCGAGGGATGCGAACCGCCCCCAGCGTTAGCCACCTCGGGAATAGGAGCATCATGACTTTGGAAGGCTGCCCGAACGATATTCATCCGTTGCACGTGCCAACGGCGCATAACACGAAACAAACGGGGCGGTGTCACGTCATTCAGCAACATCTTGCCATCTACTTTAGCCATCCAAAAGGTGTTCATCATATCTCCGTCGGTCGCCACGCGTGCCGCCGTCGTATCGCCATCCGACAGCTGCTCAAACAGCTCCAGGAAGAGAAGGATCGCGTCGGTGCCCCAGTGAATGGGATCCTCAGTTGGAAGACGGGGGTCCGAGTGCGCACCCGGCAGCGCCCTGATGACAGCTTCTTGAAAAGAACCAGGGATATCCGGCGACCCATCACTCGCACAGGTGCCCCGTCTGTTAGCGGATGCTCTGCGAACGGGAGGACGGAAAGAATCTACCTCAGCTGCCTCCAAAGCCTTCGGGTCATCGGTGTCGATCAACATGAAGTTCGGCAGTGGCACCGCCTCGGTATCCTCGGTCGCCTCGAGATTCACCAATTCCTCACGCGCGAGGTTCCGCTGCGCCATACGATCCAGACCATCAACGCCATCCACAACCGAAAAGGCTCGCTCCATCTCGGCCTCAGTGTGCAGTCCAACATCACCATTGCCGCCTGTTGGTGATGTTTCCTTCTCGTGTAAGGGCACCTCTCCAGTGCAATCCTCCTTGCTATGATCACCGCCATATGTGGCAGCTAAGTACTCTTCATAGCTTTCAAAATTGTTTTCCATAAGTTTGCGCTTCGTGTTCAGCTCCCGCGCGTGCATCTCTTCAACGGTGGGGTAATGTACCTTCCCCGGCACATTCGGATCGTCACCATTGCTGTTATTTTCCTTCATCTTCTTCAAAGCGAGTCGTCCAACAGTGGTGAATCGAGACCACGTTGGGCCGAAATGTGCCTGTCGTACCTCATCACTGTTAGCAGCTACAGCGAAGCCATATTGATCGTCTTCCTTCCAGGCCCCACCGATCCCATCGCTGGAGTCCTCCCAATCACCCTGCTCTGTTAGGGGATCACTGGGCGGTGGGGGGGATAATTTCACGGAAGCGATACTGATCCTTAAAGCGTGAGAAGCATCACAGCCCATTCGAGTATTTCGATAGAACGGATGGGATTGAAAAAAAAGGGAAGCGTGAAAAGCATGAGGAATCCGACGAACACGCAGCGCGGAAAAGAGAGAAGGGGTTCGTCGCACCATCACCCTTTTTGCTAAAATTCACCTTTGCGTCAACCTCTTTTGGTTCTTTCCTCTCAGGAGCAGCTGGAACGCAGAGAACGTCAATCCAAATATAGCGGATGAAAAAAAACGATAAGGCAGTGTCTTTACTACACTTTATTTACAGAGGAAAATAAGATCTGTTAAAAGCGAACGTTTTGGCCTATATTTATTCTGTCATCCTCTACGTGACTATATGTGTGATAGATCAAAAGCAGAAGAAATAGAGGTTAGAGTGATGTAAAGAAACCCATGGAGATGGGAATTTCATTTATTATTCACCTTTTTCTTCCACTTATTGTGCAGCATTGAAGTGTAGAAATTAAAAAAATGCATATAACAAAAATAGTTAGACCAGATATAGCCTTTTATTTATCCCAATAACTTCTGGTCTAATATAGTGACTTATTTTGAAAATTATATAATAATTAAATAAAAAAATTTCAATATCAATAATATAATAATTAAATTAAAAATTTCAATATCAATAATATAATAATTAAATTAAAAAATTCCAATATCAATACTTTTGCTCGTCAAATGGTTCTATAGACCTGTATATTTAGTCAATTTTTTCATATCCCATCACATGCTTTGAATGGAACCTCCATGCAGAAGCAATAATCTTATCAATAGTGTCGTACTCAGGCTTCCACCCAAGAATCTCTTTTGCGGCTTCACCAGAGGCAACGAGCACGGGTGGATCCCCTTCACGCCGAGGCTCCTCTTTTATTGGAATTGGATGTCCCGTCACACGCCGAGCGGCTTCGATAACTTCCAATACAGAATTTCCCTTCGCAGTTCCGAGATTTAAGGCTAAGAAGAATTTATTCTTATCCTCGGGCTTCAAACTGGCAAGGTAATCAAGGGCTTGGATGTGTGCCATAGATAAGTCAAAGACGTGAACATAATCGCGAATACAGGTTCCATCTGGGGTGTCGTAGTCTGTACCGAAAACAGAGATGTAAGACCGCGCCTGACGTCGCTCTGGATGATGTTTCGCGTTATAGGCATTGATCTGGTCCGCCAGGGGAACCTGCAGAATGAGAGGAATCAAATGGGTCTCGGGATCGTGAGTCTCGCCGATGTCACCTTCTTCGTCAGCACCACATGCATTAAAGTACCGCAGGCACACCGACTTGATGCCGTACGCCGTGGCGCAATCCTCGAGCATCATCTCGTCAACGTATTTGGTTCGACCGTATGGACTTTCGGGTTTCCGCGCTGCATCCGGCATAATCGGTACAATAGGTGCGTGTTTCCCTGTGTCTGGAGCATTGGTATTCCTTTCAAGGTTCTGCAACACGTTTCCAAAGAGAGCAGCTGAACTCGAGAGAATCAACTTATCACAGCCGTGACGCCGCATCGTCTGAAGCAGACGGATCATCCCGATGACGTTGTTGTCGTAATACATCAGCGGGTCTTGGGTGCTCTCCCCCACGGCGATGTACCCACACATGTGCACCACTGCATCAATAGGTCCGTGCTTTGTGAACACTCCGTTGAGGAACTCCTCGTTCCGGACATCGCCAACCTCCAAAAGGGCGAACCGCTTTCCAGCTGTGTCTCCATCTCCCAACTTGGAGTTAATCTGCTTTTTCTTCCAATTCTCCTCAGTATCAACATGAGAAGCGTCCCCATGTGTCGCCTCGAGAGAATCCACAATAATCACCGAGTGTTGTGTCCTGCGGAGGAGACACCGCACAAATTGGGTACCGATATACCCAGCTCCACCACACACCAGTACCTTCATATTAATATATCTTTTACTTCAACGAAATATTTAGACCTTCCTGAGACAGAAACCCAGAATAATGAAGTAGAAGCTAGTTGTTCCCTCCACCTACTCAATGCGTCAAAAAATTATATGTTTTTCCTTGTTGGTCAGTTAGTTATGAAGCTATGTTTTAAGAGCTTCCAGTATTACTATATCTGCGCTCAAGGCAGAGACAATATTTTACCAAAGTAACCGCACTATGAGATAGGAGCCAAACACAAAAAGATCAATTGTGTCCATCTTTAAATACACATTTTTCTTTCGTGCACTTTAAGACGTGAAGCTTACTAGAAGTAAATGTTGTTATCGCATCGTTAAGGATTTAGAAGCTGATTGCGATGATTTCCAACTCTCGGACTTCGCTGGCCCGAATCGGATTCGCTAGAAGGTAGGAACATCGAAATAGTAGGAATTGATCAAAATCAACTCCACTGCTTCATCAACTGCTGCCTTACCATGATACCCCGACAGAAAAGGCAGATCGAAGCAAACACTATGTTTGTTCAAACGAAAAAGACCCCGCTCCTCCCTGTTATCTTCTTTCGGGCTAATGTTAAGCATACCCGTCTTGAGCATGTTAAGCGCACAGGTACCAGGCTTATCCTCACGCGCGTCCAGTCGAGCCAATAACGCCTGTGCAGTGTGGTAGGCCCCCACCAAGGAACTTTCCAGGAAGCGTATCGGTACGTGACCCACCTTCGACCTCGCACAGACCTCCAAGGTTCCGCTGAAGAAGTTCAAACCCTCTCCATTAGAAGGTCCGAAACTGATTACGGCCTCCGACTGGCACCCTGCTGCCCCGGGGGGGTTGGGGGCAGGCGAGCTGTTTGTTACGCCCTCCACCAATTGATGTGAATGGTATTTGCAGTCGCAGATACGAATCAGCATTGCGGCCTCCCGTGCTAACGCTGAAGACTCCCCACCCTCAACATGCCACACGTCCCCAACTACGTAGGTGGGCGCCACCAAAACCGCTTCTCCACTTTTCGAAGTATCTTTGAGAGGATTAGCTACTCCATCGACGACGGCCACCGTATCCCCTTCGATCGTCATTGCCTCCACTGCCTTCAGGGAAGGCACGGCAAACACGCTGTTGTGAAGTGACTTGTCCGGAACGGAAGTGGATGAATTTGTGAAAACCACAAGACGTAACTGCCGTTGTTTGAAACCAAAGAACGGCGAAAGAAAGCTTCCTGCGCTCGAGCCCATGACCTGTACAAAGTCCTTTACCCATGCTGTTTCGACACCAATAACGTGAACATAAAGTGGCTCCAACAATAGAGGCGGAGTTATTTGATTTGGATTCTTTCCCTCATCACTAATAAATAAGTCTGCCTTCGAAGAAAGGTATTCAAGGGTAGCTACCGCGCAGGACCATCCAGCCGTGCGCATTATCCGACCTTCTGTCTCGTGCAGCCTCGCCGCAGTCAGCTGTGACTGAAAGTTTCGTGCGGCGTCCTCCCTATTTTTCCGCCACAGCGCACATTCCACCTTGTGCTTTCCACTCTTCCATTCTAACGCCTGGTGCTTTTGGCTGCAGTACCATATCACTTTACACCCACTACAGCGGAGTAGTTTTTCTCGGCGCCGGCCACAAGATGCGCAACGTCTAAGCGGATGCAGCAACGCAGGCGGCAATGCCAACGGTGGAATTCCGGCTACGGTGTAGCCGCTTTCACCCACGCCAACCTTCCAACCGTAGCGCGCGTGGAGGTCAACAATATTATTGACGAAAAAATTCAGTGTGGCAGTCGCCGCGAGCAGCATCTCAATTGTAGGGCTGTTCTCCCCTACTAGCAACTGGTTCCTTGCGATAGGATTCAACTTAGTTGTCTGGTTGGTGGGTAAACGGTGAACAACACGAGGAAAGACTAAATCGCTACAAGATCCCTCACATTGCACGTGTTGATGTTTCAGCAACTCTTTATTGTGATAGCCCTGAACCGATGAGATAGAATCCTGGAAATCCAAAAGAAAGTCAATATCGTCAAATGGTACCCCTTCTATAGGCCCGAGCTGCACCAGAACCTCCCCCTCCTCTGGCAAATAGTTGTCGCAGTTAAAATCCATCAGCCCATTATTGTTGAATTCATCAACAACGTAAAACACATCGCCGATATCTTGATAGAGGTGAAACTCTGCACCAATGGGCTGTGGTTTGACAGGGCCTACCTCCCGATAATCATTTTCAGGCGTTTGCTTCCCTTTTGGAGGCCTCTGCAACAGAAAAACGTGCCGGAATGGTCGTGTGTTGGCACCAGCGCACCCCGTATCGCACTCAGCCACTGCCGTCATTTCGTCTTTAGACGTGTTCTCAGTGGTCCCTACAGATTCAGACGACAGCTCGGGGACCGAGAAGGAAGTACCCTCCCCTTTGGTCAACTTTAAGGCCTTCCAATTTGCGTCTCGCTGCGCCTTGAGCTTCTCGATCCCCGTCAGGTCCTCAGGATCTGGGACCGCTGGAGTGCGTTGAGGGCATGTAGGGTCGGTCGCCGAAGGTAACATCTTTTCAACATTCCCCGGCTCCATGAAACGCGTCCGATACAAAATTGGGTTGATGTGGGAAACCAGCTCAAGTAATGGTCGATATCTTCCCTGTGCTGGAATGGAAACGTCACGCGCTTCGGCAGATAGATTACTCTTCGTCTCTAACCATCTAGTCACCTGGTCCAGAAGCTCAGTAAATTTTTCAAATACACCAGAGTTCAACAAGCCTCCAGTCATGAAGGGTAACCATGAGGGACCTCCCTCTGGTAGTGAAGTCGTACCTAAGCTGGCAGGCGCCTCCGGGGATGTCATCTGCCAAAGTAACCTGTTGTCTTTAAATACAGCTGCTACAAAATTTTTGCGGACGTCGACTCCCACAGATTGCATCACTTCGTCACGCACCCCCATTGCGACACGCTCCCACTGATCCTGACAAAAGAGGTTTAGTCTCTCGTGAGTATGGCCCTTCAAAACTGCCACGAGCGCAAAGGATGTGATGGAGGCCCGTAACCCACTCGGTAGCGTGCTCCAAACCTCCTTGAAGGGCTGAGCCACCCTCTCACTACTAGATTTTTCCTGTACGGTAGCATACAGCAAATGCCATGAAGACGCCTCAGCTATCTTGGCGTCATCAGGCGAGGACGAAGCTACCACAGCAGGCTGTCCGAACAGAAAATGAAATACGGGAGCAGCGATAGTATTTGTGTTTGTATCCAAATGCCAACGCCGGGGATAAACAAGGGTCCAACACCAAGCACTATACGTAGTGCTTAGGTCACGTTGGAAAGTCTGAATTGAAGTACTGGGGGTTCCACCGCGTAGAAAGGACTCAGCGACTGACATTATAATTAATATCGCTTATTTCTGTTAATCTGGTACTAATAACTATTTGTGTACCGTCCTCCGTCTTCCTAAAGGATATGAAGAGTAGTATTATTCACAACTCACCGGAAAAAAACCTTTTTTATACGTATATGAGACTAGCTAAAAAAAGGATGTAAAGAAAGGTAAATATCTATCTATCTATAAATATGTACCAATAAAAAGGGTAAAAGAACGTAAACCGTAAGAGGTTGTTTCACTTGAAATCCAGAATTCTCCCCCTTTTTTGAGCGGTGGTTGTTTTCCTACCAGTAAGCGTACTTTAGGTGCTTTTTAATGTAAACGCGTAGACAGTTTCACTATATTTGACCCATTAATAACTTACTCCAATTGGAAGATACACAGTAAAAAGATACAAAATGTGTATGATAAATTTCTAAGCCTCATTTAAGACTAACCCTAAAAACTTTTCTCGTAACCCAAAGAAAAGTATTGTTTATAAAATAAACAATAAAATATAAATTAATAGTCTATAACATAGTAGATATTGTATATAACTTTATAAAGTTGTATACTACCGAGAAATCAGAAATAAAAGATAGAAAAAATATATAGGTATCATTTACATAATGGAACAACAAAAAGAATTAGTTCGACGCTTTGCGTCCTGGTAATACCATTGCCTGTTAGATGAATTTCTAGTGCGAATGCTTGATTCTAAGGAATCTGAAAAATGTTGAGAACTCCTGAGGCGCTGTAACTCCACATCTTGATCCTTTAAGCGTTCTTGCAAAGAGGTCAGCTCAGCTGTACGCTCAGAAAGGTTATTCATGAAAGTTAGAGACATTGATTCAGCATCACTCTTAGCCTTCTCCAATGCTGCAAGTTTCTCGGCAAGCTCCTTCTGTGCCAAGGACAGCTGTTCCGCATAGTTCGCCTCAGCAGACGCAAACCTGACTTTCTGGGCCTCTGACTCCTGAAGCAGGGCTTTGTACTTACCCCTTAAACCTTCCAGCTTTCTGAAAAGCTCATCCTTCTCCTTAACTGCCAAGGACAGCTGCTCCGTATGATTCGCCTCAGCAGACGCAAGCATTCCTTTCTGGGCCTCGGACCCCTCAAGCAGGGCTTTGTACTTACCCCTCAAACCTTCCAGCTTTCGGAAGAGTTCGTCCTTCTCCTTCTGCGCCAGAGTGAGCTGCTCTGTATGCTTCGCTTCAGCAGATGCAAATCTGTTTGCCTGGGCCTCTGACCCATCAAGCAAAGCCTTGTACTTAGCTTTCAGCCCCTCCAACCTCCTGAAAAGCTCGTCCTTCTCCCTGACAACAAGCGACAACTGTTGGGTAAGGTTCGCCTCGGCAGAAGCAAACCTACG
>HF955063.1:253129-276344 GCA_000582765.1 Phytomonas sp. EM1 | reverse complement strand
AAGTGCCTTATGTGACAGGTTTAGCTGATCTGCATACATTTGCCTCGGCAGACGCCAATCCCTTGGCCTGGGCCTCGGACTCCTCGAGCAGGGCCTTGTACTTACCTTTCAGCCCCTCAAATTCTCTAGAAAGCTCATCATTCTCCTTCATTGCCTGAGACAGCTGCTCTGCATGATTCATTTCAGCAGATGCAAATCTGATTTTGTGGGCCTCATATTCTTCAAGAACAACCTTGTATCTCCCCTTGAGTGCCTCTAACTTCCTCGAAAGCTCGTCATTCTCCTTCACAGCTAAGGACAGCTGCTCCGTATGGTTCGCCTCAGCAGACGTAAACCTGATTTTCTGGGCCTCGGACTCCTCAAGTAGGGCCTTGTATCGCCCTTTCAGTCCCTCCAGCTTCCTGGAAAGCTCGTCATTCTCCTCCTCAACGCTTACCCTGGACCTCTCAACATCACTCTTCGCCTTCTCCAATGCTGCAAGTTTCTCATCAAACGCCTTTTGCGCCAGGGACAGCTGCTCTGCATAATTCACCTCGGCGGACGCAAATCTCTTGGCCTGGTTGTCAGACTCCTCAAGTAGAGCCTTATACTTACCTTTTAGTCCCTCCAGCGTTCTGGAAAGCTGGTTATTCTCCTCCTCAACGCTTATCCTGGCTCTCTCGGCATCACCCTTCGCCTCTTCAGTGATGGTAAACCTTTGAAGTATTTCCTTCATTTCATTAGCATCGTTTTTGGTTTCATTTTGTATAATTTCTCCTTTTCCTTTGAATCGATTTAATTGTTGAACATTTTGATGGAGCGTTTCCTGTAGTTCACCAATTTCGTAATTTTTACGACGCAGGAGGTCTTCGTATTGCTGCTCAAGTTCGTGTATTCGTTCTTTCCGAATGTCCAATTCCATCTGCATTTCTTTTATATTTTCTCTGCTTACATTCCATGATGTAATACTGTTCGAACTGGAAGTGCGACTAAAGCTGCTCAAAGAGCGTGAAGTATTTGATGATCCCGATGGACTATTTTCCTCGGAAATTATTCGGTCCAAACGCTGTACATCTGGGACGTGAACTGGCGAAATGGTTATATTTGGTACGATGGGCATTGTATATTTTTTTTATAAATAGATAGTCCGTAATTCGTGTATAATGATAGCGAGAAAAATATTTTCTGCAGTTAGCTTAACCAGTTAGTTATTTAGAGAACTCTAGAGATGAACTTTATAAAAATTTATACCGTGTATAAAGTTTTTGTAGACACTTTTGGATATCAAAATGCCAAAAACTGTGAAGAAGTCTGTATAAGATATTTGCGCAGAAAAAATAAGTGTGAATCTAGATTGAAAATAAAGTAGAGAACCAGAAGTGGATACGTTTCTAATCAAACTTTACTAAAGAGAGGAGTTGCAAAATATAAACCCAACTGGTGTCTGCATGCTTCCTAACCAAGCATCCGTGTCGTTATTTACCAATTCTTACCAAGCCCTCTGTGCTTTTTGGGTGTATATTATATATATATATTGCCTCTAACTTCCCCACATGGACACATATGTAACCCAAGAGAAGGGACTAACTGTGAAAATAATTAAAGATTAATGTTAATATAAACAAGCTAACCCCCAATCAGTTGTTTAGCGCAAGGTGAAGATGCAAATGCAAAAAAGTTCAGATAAAACGGTGCAGAAATAGCAAGCCTTCTCGACATGCTAAACCTTATACTCGATAGATGCAAAGCGAATGTTAAGGAGTAGGAATCCCAGATCACCCTTTGACACATAAATGCATGTAATAAAAAAGCAAAATAAATTCTAACTGAATTCAGATACACCTTTAACTACATTAAAGGTGATCACATTTTTCACAATTTTATTTAGGATGCATATAGGCACTCTTCTTATCCTCCCCTGTAGACTATTTCCCACGCACTGCCTTTATATTTGATCAAAATTCCAAAAACTCCTTTATTTTCTCTTCAAAGATCTAACGCTTTATCTAGTGAGTTTACTTCACTACTTTTATACGAGTAAAAATTCCGGAGATGCCCCTTTCCCTTTGCACCATCATTGATGCTGGCAATTCCCTCGATCGGATTGCTGAAGATCCTCAAAAAACTTCATTAAGACAGAGTTGCCCTCTGCAACCTTCATACATTCGTCAAGGTTTTGCGGAACCTGAGACGGGCCTACCGCAGCGCTGTAGGCCCCTTTGATTTCCTTACTCGTAAGACCCAACCCCACGCCGATGGAAACTGCTGAGTGAATTTGGGAGGAGATCATGTCAAGCATAAACCGCTTCGAGTGGTTCGCATCATTTTCGTTGTCCTCATCTATATCTTCATAAAGATCCTCCTCTCCGGCATCGCTGTCATCGGCGCTGCGTGCAGCTCTTTTAATACCAGCAAAAGTGTCTACCGATGGAAGCGTCCCCTTTTCCTGACTCTGAAGTTTATCATATTCAGCTCGTGCGGCCTCAATACGCACAGACTCATTGTAAGCGTCCTCGGTCGCCTCCAGCTCAGTTTCCAGGACCTCATTCGTCTGTAAATCACAGTACTCTATCGTGGCATGCTTGGTGGTCACGAAGCAGGGCATATCTCTCTGACCCGCTACTGACAAGACATAAAAAGGGAAGTTTTTAGCGAATTCGTTCTGCCAGTTCTTTTCCCTCTGACTTTTCGCATAGTTTACAATATCATCAATGTCTATGCCGTCGATTTGCATGAGAGCTACGTACCCGAAAGAAGTGTCCTTGGTTCCGACTACTATAGAGTTCTCGTCCTCTTTCCAAGAAATGAAAGTGAATGGAGAAATTGGCTTTATGTCATCCATTTTTCCGCACGCTGATCGGCAATATTTTCACTTTAAAATACTATGAAATGCTATATTAGTAACTATCCCTATTTCAAAGGGATTTAGAGAAATTGGAGGCGGTATTGTAAGGAATAAGTCAAAGATAAGTAGATCAATTCTAAAAAGCGATAAAATGTCTGAAGAAAATAAAAGAGAACCTTACAACTATGTCTACTTTTGAGGCTAGAAGGACATAATACAGATAACAGGTGCAATGATACTGAACTTATTCTACATGCACGATGACGATGCTTGCCAAAGGGTATACAAATCCTTCAAAAAACGTGTTGCTCGCTGTTACTGCAAGCATAAGATGAAGGATCCCTCTGGCCTTCCATTTTAGTGCCATAACAAAAGAATATTCACAATAATAATCCAAATATAGCCCGTTTCCTTTTAAACCCTTTAGTCCGAAAGAGAAACCTTTATAGATCGATTTTAGACACTCTAAATCTCGCTTTAATTGATTCTCTCGCTTGCAATATGGAGAGCAATGCAGGACACAAAACCTTCAAGAAGGCCTAAGGACAATCCTTTTGTAAAATCACATGTCTGTAAGTCCTACTGCGCTGCGAAAGGTGGTTAAAAAAATATCCCCTTTGCTCCTTGAAATCAATAAGTAGAACGACTGCAAAGGCGAATTGGCCATGTTCCTATCTATCATATTCCCACCCCACGTCGCCCGTGAGGCATTTTCACATTATGTACCCACTCCAAATAAAGTGGACCCGAGGTTTGCGCAAAGCTAAATAGATGAATGCACATGTTAGCCAATATGAATCCCATTAAAAGACTGATATTAGCGTTAGTTAAAATCAACACCTCTTTGGCGGATGCCACTGCAGCCCATCCTGGAATTTGCATTCGAGCTGACAAAGTTCTTTTCATATACATACCACATCAAAGTCACTGTCGATATCCCTCTCTATTCCGTCTAAATTAAAGTAACGAATCTGAGTAGGTACGCTGTCTGAAAAAAAGCCAACGCCTCGCAAGGCAGTGTTCATGGTCGTCTCTTTCCAAAACTAATATCGAATACAATGCGCCTCTGTATCCTCTCCATATACACAATGGCGTGTAATCCTTTGGTAGAGAAGAATGGTAGTATCGTAGAAAGTAAAAGTGTGGAGGTTAGTTAAATGAACCCTCCAAAGTCCCAAAGCTACTGGAGTTTCCTCGACGATCTAAACTTGTCTATGTGCGTGGCTCAGTCTGATCCCTCGAGCTCATTGCAATTGCTGCGTTGTAATTTACATTTTCTATTATATCATCAATCACATCGACTACACGACGAAGCAGTGCTTGACTACCGTCCGCATCGCTCAAGATCCATCTTCCAATATTGGTGTCGACATCCTGAGTCTGGAAACGAAACCCTACTAAAGAAAGCAGATTTGAAACTCCAAAATGTTCGATTGGTTTCAGCTTTGTGACATAAGTTTCGCTCTTGGTAGAAAAGCTACGATAGCTGGCATTTCGGGGGTTATTGATGATATTTTGAAGGATACGTTGCAATAACTCAAGTCCTTGTACCGTAATTCGAACACCCTCTTCATTAGTATTGTCTCCAAGAAGCTCATTACTTTCAAGCATGACCCTGGCGAGCATCAAGTCCTCCTCTTCACCCTCAGTAAAAGATGACCTGGGGTTTAATAAACCCTCAACGGTAGACTGCTGGTCAGAAGTGGACGGCATAGAATAATCCGGAGTCGTGCCTGTCCTAGAAGCCGAAGATGATACAGCTGAGGGTGCAAAAGCGCCATCACTGCCCCCAGTTACGCTATTCATCTCATGGTGCGAAGTTGATCGATCGAGAAGGGGTCGTAGCATCCGCCCAAGGGGAGTGTTCAGCAGCATTGGAATCATATCTCGCACAACGCTTGGAATGTCACGACCTAATAAAAACTGTGAGGCAGCCTGTGTGAAATGGTTGCAATTGTTACGGAGCAAATCATAGCCGTTGGGGCCGAAATTGCTGTCATCTCGAGACTGCTGTCGAACCCACAATAAAAACTCAGATTCGCTCCTCTCAGTGTCGCCCAGATGTTCAGTGCGGTAAGGTGCCCCGAAACGGGTGTGACCGGGGCGTGCCTCTCGTATGATTCCAACGCCGCCATCAAAGTAGAACTCATGTGCAAACACAACTATGGAAGTGTGCCAGATGCCCTCGAGCTCTCGACCTATCAAAAGCATGCTCATTGAACGAGCCATGCCATTCGAAATGTCATATAGATATAGGTATACAGAATGTGGCATGCAATATAGTTATCCCGTACCGTATTGTGGAAGACAATGAATAAATGGTAGTAAGCCAATTCGTGTAATATAGGCGCTTTAGATGAGAAATA
The DNA here is from genome assembly GCA_000582765.1 of Phytomonas sp. EM1. Lineage (NCBI taxonomy): Eukaryota > Euglenozoa > Kinetoplastea > Trypanosomatida > Trypanosomatidae > Phytomonas > Phytomonas sp. EM1. The sequence goes on along the minus strand of HF955063.1, from coordinate 271,154 downwards.
GAGAGACTGTAGATGGAAAACACACAAAGACATAGTATTGGTTCGCGCTGGTATCTCGTTGAAAGGACAAATCGATAACTCACTTCACAGCTTCAAAATATTTCGACACACGTGCATGTATCAAAGAAGCTGGAGGTATCAATGCCTCTAGTCTTTTTTAGAAATTCAAGTATAGTATATTACTCACTCAGAATCAGATCAGCCAATCGTTGCAAACTTACCCGCATGATTCATCATCAATACAGAAAAAGAATACAACACTAAATCTGAAGTATTTGATCATCCATAATGATTAGTGCTTCGCTCCGCTTCCGCCTCGCCTTTGCATCTTCTGTTAATGGGTCCGGCACGTCGAGATATGAAAGAATCTGATCCAAGTCATTTTGCAGTTGATGTTCAATTTGCGGAATTTCTGCGAGCCCGCTGGTATTACAGCCCCTTGAATCTTCAAGGCTACGGCCGACACGAGGGACACGTTCCCAGGAATCCTCTACTGTGGGAAGCCACCTACGCCCTCCCTCGGTCGGTGTATTCGATGAATGGCATCCCTCGATTCCCCCTACCTCTTTCGATCGTTCCCCCCCTATGCCACAAAAAGAAGCCAGTGGCTTGCTTTTATTTGTTACACATGAACTATTTGAGGTTAATTTCAATTTTTGGATTTTCGTTTTTCCACGCAAGTCCACATCTTCTCGCTCGTGTTTGATTATGTCAGAGGAGCCGCTCCCTTGCGCCGCGGTTTCTCCGATTCGTCCACAAACAGGGCATTCGCCATCGGCCATTGTCATACCCCTCGCGGCTTCCAGACACGTCCCGCAGACAAGAGAATCACAACACGCGGTTCGAATCTCACAGAAGATGTCTAAGTCGCAGAGTGCACACGTCCGTGGGCTATGCGCGTTAGTATCTTCGTTGCTGGCATTGAAGGAGCCACGCTTTCCACGCATAACAGGAAACGTCTTCATTGCCAACGCCGCTGAACGCTCGAAGCTGAGCGGATCAGCCGGACTAGAAGATAAAATGGGCTTGGAAGAACCAGCATAAGCATCGTCTCGCTTCGCTATGGCATCAATGGAAGTGGAAGATGTACACGCTACCTCTATACCCATCTGGCTCTCCATTTCCTTTATTAATTGCTTCTGCTCCCTTAATCGCTGCGTTGTCTCTTGAGTGGTGTGATCCATTAAAGATCGCTTAGACACCGTGATAGCAAGCACATCGTAAGTGTGTAGCGTATCCGTCTCATGCACAGGCACCGCTTCCTCAGTTTCCACCTCCGCGACGGTGCCATCCGTTTTTCGAGTATGATTAGTGGATGCAGAGGACAGCAGCTTCACGGTGGATAGCTTGAAGGTGCTCAAATTAATCTGATGCTCCGTAATCACCGCATGTAAAAGGCGTGAGGCGGTAATGGTGTCGCCTGGAAAGCCTAGGGTCAGGTACCGACCAGATGCAGCGGGATGAGAGCCCAAAAGTCGGTAGCGAATCAAACCCTCGATTTCACTCATCACTATTCTATGGTAAGCGACTTCCTTGTGTGGGTCTTCACATTCACAAGATTTCACCCAAGCTCGCTAGATTCCAGTTATGTTTGTAAGGAGTAAAAATTTGCTAACAAAACAAGACTTTGAAGCGATAACTATATTATAAAACGTCAAATAGAAAGTGGTTCAAATCCAACAATTGTATAAAACATGCTTCCCAGCAAAGAGTGATCAATTTTAAGGAAAGGGGGGAAGTAATTTCGAGAGAAAATCAGATGCGCAAGAGCTTAATCATAAAGAAAGCGCTTGTAGTCTACTTTACATCCAGTTCTTTTTTTTGTAACAGGGAGTGGATTGTTCCTTTTCCTTCCCCATCTTGCAGTACACATATTCGAGTGCATTAATCACATATTTTGACCCTCCACTGAGCAATGGGATCACTCGTAGCGCAATCTAAAATACGGCCGTTGCCCGTCGCCGCCATTCTTTGCCGTGTGCTGGTCACTGGCTCGGCCTTGTAAATGGTACTTCCATCCTTATCTACACAGTACGTTTCGCTTTCCTGAAACGCAGCCTGCTTTGCCTTGAGCTGCTCTATCGTCTTTTCTGGCGACTCATCACTGTAGCCCAGCGTCTTCACTATGTTAAATCCATCGAATTGATTCTTGGGTTTGGTAAAGCGAGTCTTGGGCTCCGCGCAAGCATTTACAATGTAAGTCGGACGCTTCTCCATCAACATTTTATCAAATTTTTCGGTCTCGCTCAACGCTACTGGTGTCGCCTGCGTGGAGGACTGCGACTTCAAGATCATCAACTCCGTTGACTTTTTGAAGTTCGAACGATCCGTCGGGTAGCATTGGGGCTCTGGGGGCAAATAATCTGCATGTAGAACACTCTTATTTTCAAAAATAGTTTGGCATCCAGTAAATACGTCTCTAAAGTCCGTACACCGGCGCCAGCCATTACGGGCAACATGAAGAATCCAAACACGCGCACGGTCTTTGCCTAGCTTAGTTAGCACCTTGCCATAGTATTTTATAAGAAGATTTGCCTCTTCTTTGCATTTGGTGGCTGTGTACTGCGTGGAGTACGTAGGGTCCGGTTTGGTTTCATCCTGGACATATATTTCGGAACAGATAAGACGAAAAAGTTCGCGCTGCTGACCCGTCGCACCCATGTTATACCAGTACTCAACATGCTCACGCCATTCTGGAAGAAATATAATATGATACTCTTCATTCATGAGGTGCCATTTTGTTGAAGGAACGCTATCCTTGGCTTGGAGTAATTTCCTCCGTGTGTTCATGCTATACGTATATGAAAATCTAAATTTAGGTGTTTAAAACAAAGTTATAACTCCCCTTGAACAAATTTCATTTAAAGAGAGAAATTTCTGCACTGATCTAACACCCCATATACTCTTCTTAACCAAATATTGCAGTAGGACAACATGACAAATTCGGGTGAAAAATGAACCGCAATAACTGTTCAGGCCGCACCAACATACCATAGCAACACTTGCAAATACGGGGTCGTGAATAAACCTCATAGCATCACTGTTATTACAGCATCGGTAAATGATAGCAAGAACTCCGAAAATTAAATATATATACACTATTTACACATATCTTCTAATTAAATAATTTAATTGAGAAAGAAAAATATTAACTTCAGGGCCCTAAAATGGAGTCGTAAACAGATCATTCAACAGAGGTAATGAGACTTTTTTTTTTGCTTTTCTTCTAAATACATACATTGTGTACTGCATAATAAACTTGCCCCTTGGACACACCACCTTGCATCTACATCAAAAGACAAAACATTCATCAGCTCATAAAGAAAACGAACTCTCACGAAACCTTTTATAGTCTTACTTCGCCTCCCCTTTGTTTTCACATTCATTCACTTCTGCATTTTCAAGAAGAGCAAATTGCCTGTTGTGAATTTCTTCTGCAACAGTGGCTGGTGCCTTCTTTTCATGCTCCTGTCCTCGCCGCTCAATGCGGTCAAGTACCACCGGAACTAAAAAGTTATCTAACATGTCGCACACCAGATTCTCCTTTTCGACACCGTCTGTTGGGTCTCGCGGAAGCAACGCCGCCTCCCGCTCACGCTCCCGATCCACCGCCACCTGCAAGGCGGTCTCTCCCACCGCCTTATGGCATAACTCTTCCAGAAATGTGGCTGCGGTGGTCCGCGTCGTACGCACAAGCGTCTTATACTGCACTTCACCGCACTCACGCTCCACACAGGCGGCCTCACGTCGCGCAAGCTCGGCCGCCTCTCGCTGCTCTCGTGCGGCCACAGCCTCGATGTGCAGCTGCTCCAGCCTCTCCGCATCTTGTTGCCGCTGCAGCTCCTGGTAGAGGTACCCAAGGGTATCCCGCATGATGTCCCCCATGGCGGTGTCGAGCACCACCTGAATCGCCACTTCCTCTTGTCGGCTTGCCTCCGCGGCGATGGCTTGGGAGGATGCCATGTTGAGCTCCTCCGCCCGTTTCGCGTACGAGGCGGCCTGTAATTCCTTAATCAACCCCTGACAACGCTCCTTGCCTTCAAAGAAGTCGTTCTGCACCGCGCGGCCGCGAATCAACCGCTGAAGCAAGATGGCGGCATCCTCGACCTCCTCATCCGCGTCCCCTTCCAGCTCCAGCTCCGGGGTATCCGGGCGCTGGACTTTCGGGGTGACGCGGTAGAGATCGAGAACCTGTGCCGCGGTCGGTCGGGCCGGGCTGGTGCCGGCGAAGTCGTCATCGCGGAGGAGGCCCTTCTCCCGGTCGATCTTTCGCTGGGCGTAGTCGAGCGAGTGAACGACCCGCTCCGCCTCTCGCCGGCGATAGACCGTCGGCAACCCACGAATCGCCTCATCCTCCGGAAAGCGGAAGGTCTCGGCGGGGATCCGCTCAATCCGCGAGCTCCGGGTGCGATCCACCACCTCCACCCCTTCCGCCACACTTAGGAGGGTGGGGCGGACGTCGTAGGCGAGGACGCGAGTTTGCCGCGCGCCGGCCTCGGGAGCTCCCTCTCCCCCTCCCCCCGTAGGCAAAGAGAGAGCTGTTTCTCGCCCATCGGGAACGGAGCTGCGGAGGGTGCTCATGCCCCTCCCTCCCCTCCCTCCAAAAGTCCCGGCATCACTCCCGGACAGAAGATTTCGCCGCCGACATCGCTGGGTATGTATCTGATGACTATCCGCCATTCTTCGGGAGTAGAGACTGCTCAACTTTTCGCGAAGTGCACTCATGTAAGTATCCTTGATGTGGGCGAGTCGGTCCTCGTTGATAGCCTCGCGAGTCGACTCTTTATCCAGTAGTAACGTCTTCATTCGCTCCAGGCGACGGCCGTTGAGCTTCTCGACGCGCTCCTCATGCTCTTTCCACTCAATCTCTTCGAGCTCACGAAGCTTTTTATGGTTTTCCTCAATCACAGCGGGATCTTTCGACGAGGTCTGCAAAGACCTCTCAACTTCACGTCGGCGGCGCAAGCGCAGAATAAGCTCCACCTCCTCTTGGCCAGCAGGGAGCCCCTTGTTCTGCCAGGTTAATTCTTTTAGCTCTAATATCTCAGGATCCTTCGGGGCGTCGTCAGGGATATAATAATCTGGAGAGTAAGGGTCGGTCTGCGTATCATTCTCTCGATACATGGTCTGCACCGCAACCTCACGGCTGCTAGACGCTGCAGCTTCTATATCAGCCTGCGTGTAACCTTGAACAGCATTGTTGAAGCTTCCCCGCGCACCGCTAGTAGCACTGTTAAGAGTAGGAAGGTGATAAGGTCGGGCACGGCGCTTACAAGCCCCATTGCGTGAACCACCAGTCTGAAAATGCTGAGGTGGCAGGTTCATTTTCGCTGACCTCAATCGCCTGCCGGTGTGAGTACTGCGATATCCATGAGTAGTGCCGCCCGTCAAATGTAGGTCAAGGTGAGCCGTAGGTGCTGAAGGGGAAGTTGAGGAAAACTGATTCGGAATGTTATACCAGTGGATCGACGGAGCCCCTCTGGGGTTCATCGAATGATGGATATCCCCCCCCTCCGGACCCTCACCAGGGAACTCAACCCTTTCTGCTTCAATAGGATGCCGGAAGAATTTAAAGCGGTCGCGACCGGCAAGCTCAGTGGAGTAGCCGACCCCTCCTCTAATCTGTTCTTGCCGTGTGCACATCTCCCCTTCTGAAATGAGGGTATAAGTAAAAATATAATTTTAATATCTTTTTCTGTCCCTCCTTCTGTATTCAAAATGGGAAAAAAGTGAAAAATATATTCTCTCCATCGGCAGCGTCACCCGGGATAATATTAAGAAGGAGAACGGAAAAAAAAATTTGAGACATCAAGGGATCGACTCTTTTGCATTCCAAACCCCCTACCCCCCCCCCCCCCTACCCACACACACACACACGACCACACCGCTAAAAAATAAACGGCAAATACGTTTTATTCTGTCATGTAGTAATAAGTTCTCCACCAACTTTAGTCACCCTTCGACCTTCCTTATGTCATAGTCTCAATCGTACTTTCCTCATTCGCATACCACGCACCCGCTCTGCATCACGACTCCGCGGCCCCCATACGGAATATTGAAGGTTTGATGTTTTTCTTAGCTCCTGTGAAAAAGCGCCTGAACTCCAAAAACATAGCCAACACCAAGGTAAATCGGAATATCTCAAGCATCTCGTTAATAACAAAGGCAAACCCAACGTTTACGTACGAGTCCCATGCTTCAATTCTCTGATAAAAAAGGTCTCGAGACACGTACGACCCTATAAGGAGAAACATATAGTCGAAGGCCGCCTCCTTTTTCAAAAAGCCAGTAGCGAAACCGATATAAAGAGCGAACCACGTAACGAAGTACGCCGATAAATACAATATTACAAAGGGCCATCCTTGACGCTTAAAAAAATTATAACCTTTCCTCCAGCGGCGGCTATTATCCTCATCAATACGGTCTAACTCATTCTGAAAGGCACGGGCACTCTCCTCTCTTATTTTCTTAAGCTGGGCTTTACGTTGAGCAGAAACATCGTTCTGTTTATCCCACCGCGTTGTCAAGATAGATGAAGCGCTATGAACCTTGCCATCGACTTCTTGCATGTACTCCTTAGTACTCTTTGTAACCCACTTGGTGTTGAGGTTACGCTTTCTTTTGTTAATCCCAGATAGTGTTTCGCTTGAATGCACATACTGCACGTCACGGGTAGAGATGCGAAGAAACGGCGAGGCGGTAGAACATGGGTGAAGTGATAAGTGGCGCCTGAAGAGGAGTGCATGGTGAGGCCGAAACGATGGCAACTTAACTGAGGAGTTCGATCGAAACCATAAACACCCACTGCTCAAGTGACTAACCCACTTCGGCATGAAAGTAGACCTTCAAACTTTATAGGGAGAATCACTATTCACTGGATTTTACTATAATGGAATTTAATACTAGATCTTCCTGCAAATTAGAACTAAAAGCGAATATATCGAGTATTTGGACCACTATCTTACAACAGTAGCAATAAGACATATTTTAGTCAGTCAGGAAGATTTTAAAAACGTTTTCGATATGTCAAATATATATATATATATATACCTGCACCATAAGAGTTGCTGCTTGACTAGTTGATTTTTGATCCAAGTCCATAAGAGTCTGCAAGCTATCGAAGCGGTGAAGGCAGACTCTCACCCATAGACTTTAATTCTGCCAGCTGTGCCGCAACGTCGTTAAACGCCTCTGATGACAGTGTAGTGCCCTCAGAGTCCTGTTGGCAGAGATGCGAAGAAAAGGAAGAAGCCACTGCTTCGAGATCCTTTTGATTCACTTTAAAAAAACGAAAATCGTCCCCACACATACTCGCATCCTCTTCAAACGTACTCTCTAAACCTTCCGTACCCACATCAGGTCTCTCATCGGATGGTAAAGGTGGGTTGGGGGCTGAATGCTGATGTTCAAAGAAGCGTTTGATGATTTCCTCTCCACTATCTACCAGAACATCCGGACCCTCCTCAGCATCTGGATCGTCTGGATCGATCTCATTGTCGCCCTTGTAACCTTCAGTATCATCGTCAGCATACTCCAAGGACTCGGAGGGCAATACAGATGCCTCACCAAATAAATCCACCCGTTTGTCTCCCCCGGTGTGTCCTTCGTTCTCAAAAACGTTGGAGGTATGCTCCAGAATGCCCTCCTCATCATCCGATTCGAGGAAACACGCTTCGTCAGGGCTGAATTCAATTTCATCATCTAGATATGCATGATCCGGCGGAGGGGCACTTGATGCTACCCTCCTATCGAGTTCCCACGCCTCAGATTGGGAGAGCACAGAGGCCGAATTGGGATCAACGGGTACGGTGCTGTCGCCCGCATCCCTCGATAACACCGCATAGGTTGCTAGGAGCGGGGAAGCCTCATTGCCTATCGTGCGGTAGAATGCGGCCTCCCGCTCGGCCGACTCCACGCCCCGCATCCATAATTCTGAGTTCCACGACGAATTTTCCTGCGCAAAATCATCCGAGGGACCAAGCTCGCCCTGGCCGCTTTCAAGTTCGTTAATACCCTGTTCTTGGCTTTGGAAGAGCTCCTCGACATGTAACCGAGCGGGGGATGGCAAGGTAGGTGAAGGTCTTGCGTCTCCATAATTCGCTCCCGGCTTTTTCTGTTGGATGCCATGGGGTTCAGTGGGACTAGCCGCGTTGCGCATTTCAACTAGAAGGTCATCCACACGGCACGTTATTCCCTGTGGAGATGGAGTCGGCGGCAATGGCGTATAGTATCGGCGACAATCGTTCAAAAAGGCGAGTGGGATCCTTTTGCAAGGCGTAAACGCCATGCTGGAGGTGAAGCTAAAAACCCTTAATATGACTTTGCGCATGCGGGAACATGGTGTTTTACACATTTAACTGCGTGTTGGAAAGCAGAAAATGTTCCGCGTTTTCAGTGTTACTTTGGTTTGCTATAGCAAAATGGAAAATCAACTACTTACGTCAGAGTAAACGATCCTTACAACTGGACACTGCTCTAGGATAGGGGAAGAAGCATCCTTTATTTCCACGAGTGAACAAAACTACGGAAGATGCGCTGTGTATACCTTTTCCTATTAAAAAGTAGCTAAATTTGGAATTCAACGATTCAGAACACAACTAGAATGGAAATTCAAGACGTTAAGCTGCACTGTAATCACCCCCAAAATAAAAGATGTATACATCAAAACTAAAGAATTCTTCAGTCATTGTGCGTTTTTGAGATTAACTGATTATTAGCCTCACCTTCAATTGTTATTTCTAATTGTAAAGGACAGAGATTATACCCTGCTAAGTTCTGTCATCAAACAAATTCTTATCCGCACTGTACTGATTCGATGCGTCTTTATGTCTTACTCGTGCTTTTCGTTTCCGACTCGCGTACATATACACGCTTTCTCCTTGGGAGTGTGGGAAATATTATCTGGTATTATTAATTATTACCTGGAGTTCTCCTTGGTTCTCGGCTTTTTCGATTCAGGAGTTACAATATCATCCTCGGTCGCTGTATTTGTTCTACCGTCTGCAATCTCCATAGGATCCTCGCTAATTTTCGCCTCTTGCTCGGAATCACATCGCATGTACCCAAGAATAGAGCACTCTATCTTCGCTCTAGAGGGATTCTGCTTATTACTGCCTCGGACGTCAATCCTAACGCGGACGCTGTCCAGTAGCTCAGGAACCCTCAAAAGGCTCTCCTTCAAGATGCGACTCTCTTGACCAAACTTAGGAACCAACAACGATATGTAAGCATCCGAAAGACGGACCACATAGGCATCCTCTTCAATCGCCGCGCCGCGTGACTCAATGCTCTGCAAGTAAAAGCCCGTGTATAGATTCTGAGAATCGCGTCCGGCGCGCTGCGCCTGTTCATGACGATAATTCATGTCTTCCGCCAGCGCTTGAACGTTACCGGCGTTCATGATTGCAGTATTGACATCGCTGATGCCGATAGCCGCAGCGAGCTGACGGTGCACAATGACATCAGCATAACGTCGAATTGGCGATGTAAAGTGGGTGTACATACTCATAGCAAGGCCAAAGTGATAGTACTCATCCTTCGGGATCTCACCACTTGAGAAGTACTGCGCCTGACGAAGGCATCGTGTCGCAAGGATACGAATGAGCTTGTTGAAGTAGTCGTCAACCGGACTAACGCAAGAATTCAGCGAACGACTGAGAGATAATGAAGAGGTATCATCTAGGCGCAGATTAACCTTCTTCATGAGAGCCTCATTGAGGGCATCAAAGGCCCCATCCCCTGGCCGCTGGTGCCGCCGCAACAAAGTCCAGTTGGGGAAATGCTCGTAAATCTTCCTCGCCACAGCCACGTTCGCGTACAACATCCACTCCTCAACCATTGAGTTAGCCTCAAATGTCTCATACTCTTGCATATCCGTTCTATCAACATGGTTCATGTCGACCTTGAATTTAAATTCCTGTGAAGCCAAGAAAAGGGCGCCGTCCTTTTCACGGTTAGCCCGAAGATGCCGTGCGAGGGTCATCAGGCGACGCAGTGATTGAGCTATATTAGACTGGTCCTGTATGTCATCGATCATGCGTTGCGCGTCACCATAGTAAAACGCACGACGAGATCGGATGATGGTCTTTCCGAACCAACTCTGTACAAGATTATGATTCTCATCAAATTCCCACATTGCGGAAAAAGCGTAGCGATCCTCACCCTCAACAAGGGAACAGAGATTCTCAGTGAGCAACTGCGGCAACATATTGATGCGCCGATCCACTAAATATACACTTGTGCTGCGTTTAGCTGCTTCCTTATCAATGGCAGTCTGTTCGCCGACAAAATGCGTAACATCGGCAATGTGAACACCAACTTCCCAGTGATTCTGGTTGACCACACGGCAGTGCAAGGCGTCATCGATATCGCGGCAGCCCAATGGATCAATGCTGACGATATCCAGATCGCGTAGATCCAGCCGCACGGCCTCCTCCTCCGGCGTCACCGACCAGTGACCTTTGGGTAAGCAATCATAAACCGCCTCGCTGAAGTCATAATGAGGGATATCATTTTCGATAAGAATAACCTTTGCCTCCGTGTCAGGATCACCGATCTTACCGAGCACCTCCACATAATGTCCGAGTGGAAAGCTACAGTTTAAGGGCCAGTCATCTATAACAACACTAAGCCTCTTATCCTTGAGATCATTTGCGTGTCTCGTGGTGATCCGGATACGAGGAATGCGGTTATCCTTAGGTCTGAAAAGCAGGGATAGCATCCCAGAAGAGCCGGCAGATAAACGATCAACATCCTCCGCGTCAATGCTTCCGCAGAAGGGACGGCGACACATACGTTCGATACCCACAACCTCCCCTGTGGCCGTGTAACCCAGGCCCAATGCCTCCTCCTCGGTCATGGATGCGACATCCACACCCTCTTTGGTTGACCTCTGCTCATATGGCAGCGCCGCGAGGTCCAGGGAAGAAGCATCATGACTAGTGCTCTTGCTGCTAGCGGTGTTTTGGTTGCTGCGACCACCGCGACTTCGCCATTGACCTAAAGGTAAGAGCTTAACCACTACAACATCGTCATGTATAGCGCGATTCAAATTACTGCGGCCTGGAACAATAATACGATCGAAGTTGTGCCCCTCAAATTTGCCGCGTATTTCGCCAAAAAAACAGCTCGAATCACTAATACGCAGCTTGCCACGAAAAAGGAGTCCCATTTTTACCCCTGATTCAAGCGCTGCTGAGGGAAGATACGGGGTGAAAATGTTGGCCCCAGTGTTGGAAGAAGAACCACCGCCTGAGGGGGTTTCGCTCATCTTGACTTTTTCGGCAAGATCCGAATCGGTACTAATAAAAGTTTCCACATACTCACGCATACCCAAGCAGTGGAAGTTCGGCATTATCTCAGCCTCTTCAGCGGAATCAAACCGCTTCTTCTGTGTATTGTTGTGAGTAACGAATATCACAGGTAAGGCCTCGTCAAGGAGAGGAAAGGCCTTCAATACGTGCCGGCTATACCACAGAGAGGCCACGCCTATACACCGGTCATTGTATTCATGCGGTGTTTCATCCTTCAGTGGAAGGCAGTGTGTTTGTTCATGGCGATCATTCGCAAAGACGTAGCAATGCTTAATAGATCCATCTTTTATTATGTTCTGCAGGCGCATGTAAATAGCCTTGTTGCGAGATTGGACTTCTGCCAACACCGTACTCAAGAAGATAATGTTCTCGACACGAGAATCCTCTAAAGCGTTAACATTTTGCAGCACAACATCTGTATCTGGAATTAGCAAGGGGCGTGTCTGAAGAAGCGAAGGTGGGATGGCCTCCATTGGAAATAGGTTGGGGCAGAGCGGGCAGTCCACTAAGCCGCAATGGATGTCGTTGCGAGTAATCATGGTATTTTTAAAGTCAGTACTGCCGTGTGTGCCATGTGATCGAACACGGTGCACAGGTTTTGGTTTTTTTGTGAACATTATTTAAGTGATGCCAAAATTTTGATATGTAAAGAAGAAGCTGATGATCAAGCCCACAGACCAATATACTATATTGCTTTCTTTCTGTACACCTGAGAACGGGGAAGAAAAAAACAATAATAATAATAATAATTCCAGAGAAATTTATGCGCAATTGAAGTCAACTAAGAATATTTCGACTAATAATTCGTATACACAGGCATTCTTTATGCACAGCAGTTCAAATGAAGCTTCAGAAGGACAGGTAGCAGCGTCATTCCAAAGGTGCCGCGAAATAGCCAGGCTGCCACTCGCCTGTGAACGGAGGAATAATCCAAATTTTACTTGTAGCAGGGACAAGCAGCAACAAGCTGATGTAGAAGCAAACATAAAAAATACCGCTTCCGATGAAGAGCCTAAATGACATACTAACGTACCAAGCGATGGTGTCGCTGTGTGATTGATGATGTGAAAAAAAAAACCACAACGCAACCCACATCCATGGCATGCAACAGAATCCAATGCGGAAATACCACTTGCAAATTTGCTCCGCTTTATCGACTGTCAGTTGCCCTGTCGCTAACATCAACAAAAATTTGAAAACTCAATATGGGAAACAAGCAAAGAAAAAAAAGCTGCGTCACTACTATAAGAAGCAAGGAAAACAGTTTAGTATAACGGGCAAATATAGAATACATCCATATACGTTTTAATCAGTGTAATTGATTTCACTCGCCCCTAGATGGAAGCATATTTTGGATACTGTTACATCTGCAATGAGTTTCCCTAATGGGGAAAAGGAAAGACGGTTCAATATTTTATTGAGGCTAAAAGTAGAAACTGATGTAACATCTTCAAATATAATGATCATGAGCTATACATAAAACTTTCCGAAGAAGTTGAGAATGGCACCCATACCTGTGCCGCAATAAGGTAGCAAATGGAAAAAAATTACTTCTTCTGTTTGGATGCATCCTGCTTTGATACTATACAATTCCCTTCAAGACGGACAGATGATAACGACTAGCCTAGAAATTTTTTTTTTGCATGCAAAATAGACAAGACCTGAGCTCGTTGTAATTGAGCAGCTTGCTGCGGTTTAGGGAGCAAAGGCGGCAGCTTCGGTATCTCAAGGCGAAGATACTCTTCATTGCCTGTCGTGTTTGGCACTGTTTCTTGCAAGTTGCATTCCCCCTGCTGTTTTTGTGATACATGTTTGAGAGCAGCCTCCCTCTCTACTCGAGCTGCCCGCATTTGCTTCGCTTTGAGGAAAGTAGAAGAAATAGGAACTACTGTCGTCGGCACTGTAATGGGTAGTGCGGGCTCCGTCTTTAAGGGGTTTAAAGGAAAAGCATTCGTCTCATTAGCACTCTCGTCAGTTAGTAGCGGGGGGGAGTCAGTGTTGCATGCATGCATGATTGCTGTCGTATGTGAGGCTTTGGAGTCAAAAGGTCGACTGTAATCATCACTAGAATGTTCAACAGAGGATACCTGAATCGGCTTGACACAAAGCAATGATTGGTCTTCGACTAAAGAGCGGTAAACATTAGTTGTAAAGTTGTACAAGTACGGGTTGCGGTACATTTGAGCCATGCTAGTGTCCTTGGCATTGTCCCTATTGCCCTCATTGGTAATAAAACTTTGATATGTTCTAAAGAGAGGAACGGGAGATGCTATGCTATCGAGCTGATTGCTGTTCCCCTCGTCACACTTCTGCTGAACATCGCCAAAGATGCAACGTTGTCTTGGGCTACGTAGCTCTGGTGCTTTCGAAAAAGCAGATGACTCGGTAGATTGAGAATGTTCGTGGCTGAAGGGCAAAGTTGATGGAACACTTTTGTCTTGCGAATCTGTGTAGAAAAGGTCAGTGTTATCAGAAATTGTTGTGTGACTTGCGGCATAACCATCGATATTGAAGGATGACTGAGCAGGTTCAGCTGTTAGAAGAGCTGGGTACAGAATGCGCGTCATTGGCATTGTTTCCTGATTGTGGCCAGCCTTCGATACGATTAAATGGTTGCACACTATTTTGCTATCGACGGAAGTGGAAGCCTTCCTCATTAGAGGCGCAAAACAAGAATCTCTTTCCTCGTTGTGATAATAGTGCAAAGGCCGCATGCCTTCCTTGACGGGCCTTCCTAAATGGACACCTGTATGATACTCATATTTGCTACCACAAATTGCACCCACTTCTGCTCGTGTATATGCCTTGCCTGAAGTGCTGCCGAAAAATGAAATTGGAATACGTTCATCATTAAAATAAATACAGTTCCCATCGGAGTCCAAATGCGCTGAACCCCCTACAATCGAATAAAGTGCCTCTTTTTCTTCAGGACGCTTTGCAGAATTGTGAGTGACACCTCCCAAATTAGTAGGTAAAACTATTGTAAAGCTAGGTGTAATCCCAATTTTATTAAGACTCAGGAAAAGTAAGCGTAGCAATTCGGTTATACGAGCTGTGTCTTTTGCCATTCGATGTTTAAGAGCAGAGCATATTGCTTTGTACTGCTTAATTTTGTCCTCGTCCTCCTCAGCATTGAGCATTGCTTCAAAGCGGGCAAGACGCACCCGATTCGCTGCACGTCGAAAACGCAAGGATACAAGCTCTTTTAAAAGATCTGCTCCAGTCGTGTCCCCTGCCCCTTCAATCTTGGATTTTCTCCATAACTCAAATTTATCTTTCGCTGTTAGCTCAGCATCAGATTCCTGACTACTCATGCGCCCATTACGTCGCGCCATGGCATTGACTTTTTCTGCTGATAAAAGTTCATTCTGTAATAATAGACTCTTCAAATTTCGCTGCAATTTATTGAATTTTTTTGCAAATGCCTTTAGCAATGACTCTGCTTCCTTCACAATTGGACTATTTACATAGAAATGGATGCCCCAGAGTAAATTACAATCTGTATCAGGACGTTCCTTAACTTTATCCAAAAGTTCCCTGAGCTTGTATGAATATTTTGCACCCGGGCGCTGCTTCAGAAGTTCTTCAAGGTGATGAACCCTATCGGAGGGAACCTTGAAAAGGTCGCAACAATGTTTGCACTCAATGATTTTGCTCAAGTTTTCTAGCAATATTGAAACATCGTGCATAAACGAATTAAAACAATCGGCAAGTGCATTTGAGCGAGACTGTTGCAACAAAAATACCTGCGACATCAAGGATATGTCATTTTCGTATTTTTGTTGAAGAGAATTTATGTCCCGTTGAAATTGTCCCAAGAACTCATAAAATTGCTCCTTGATTGAATCAATCGCAAAATGCAGATTCCACTGAGACGAAAGAGTCTGAGCATGTTGGTATTCCAATTGTTCTTGCAAAAATTTCAGCGTTTGCGATCCAAGGTTAACAGAATTCTCTGCGATGTTGCTTCGGCGAAGTCTTGACAAATGTCGAGCTCTGTCTTTCTCACCCAAAATTTTTTCTATTCGCTGTTCGAACAAAACATGAGACTTATTTAGAAGTCGGATGTATTCTTCATAATCAAAAATTGCATCAACAGTCTCCTCACTTCTAGAAATATATTGCAGCATTTGCTCTACATCAGATAATTTGAAATTATTCGAAGGAGAGTAGTCACCGATGACATGACGCGCTATACCACCAATCCCAAAAAAATCAAATGTCTCCAATTTGGATTTTTTAGTGAGAGAACACGAGGTATCACATTCTTGTGTGGATTTTGATGTACTATGTCTATCTTCCAATTGTTCATTCGCTATTGTTGGTTTATCTTGAATAATAACTCGATGCGGTCTCTGCAAGGCTTCCAAACCAGAAATTGGCTCATAAATGTTCGGTAAATTTAAATCGTTGTTTATTACTGAATCGTTTAAAATAGTAGCCAAAGTTGGAAACTGCGTTTTGGATTGCTGGTCTATATGCTCGACCTTTGAAGTCAAATCGGGAGCTGATTGATATCTTTTCATAGGAAAACATATGCTTTTCCTTGAGACATTATTTAAATCCCCACCTGAGTCCAATGAACGGTTTCGCGATGCGATCGATAATTTGGAAAGATCCTCTTTCCGTAATTTTTTCTGTAAATGATCAATACGACGCCGTAATATAAGAACTTCACGAAAATAACTATGGAGCATATAATAATGTGATGTTTTGACATCATCGAGTAGCATTTTCAAGTCATCCTGATACGATTCGTAATATTTGATAAGACCTTCCATCTGTCGCACACGTTCCTCTAATTCAAGACATTTTTGCTCGGTTGTATCAAGGTCTGCTCGTGGTATATCTACAGTGAGACATGTGTTCACGATTTCATTGGCCAGACTATTGCAAACCTGAAATGTGCTTTCTGTCTGGTGTTCAGGAAGATCAAATACTTCCTGATAAGATTTTCGTATCAACTCATCAAGATATCGTTTCACATCTGCACGTACTTGTGGATGAACCTTTTGAAGCTTTAACAGCTGGTTGATATCTCTAGAAGTTGCTTCAACTAAATGTGGAAAGATACCCATAACTCGGTACTATGTGCCCTCAGTAATCATCAGCAGAAATAAAAAGAGAAGCAAAAAAAATTAATTACATTTTTAAAAAAGGTAAAAAGAATTAATAAGCTATTCTTCTAGCCTTTTATGGACAATTATTTTTTTTATATTTTGTATTGTTGCAATTATTGTTACTAGTATTATTATTATTGCATAATAAAGCTGATATATATTTATAAAATGCAGTTATGTAATCAAACAATGCTACATGAAAAATTTACAAGGATGCCAAATAATTTTTGCGCCACAGGTCTAACCCCTTTTGAAAAGTTCCAGGAACAAGACCATCAGGGCAATAGCAGCAAGCCACTCCAAGCTTAGATACTGCACTAATATTATTTCTCTGGTTATCAAAAAATAGCATTTGAGAAAAGTCGGTCACACTATTGTCAATTTGTCGAACCTTTTTAAGAATTCTTCTATGTTGTTCATCCTTTCCGGCATAATAAATTTCCTTTAAATCGGAAAACAAAGATCCCATGGGAACTGATTTGCCCTCTGCATTCTTAAATTTATACAACTCAAGAAGGCTTGCCGCCCACTCCGGAAAATCACAAGTTGAGGAAATCGCAAAGTATGTATCCTTCCACTGGGGGTTTAAAATGAGATCCTGAAGAACATTTCTAGTCTCACCGATAAGACAAACTCTTGTGCCACTCCGATCAATCATGATATTAGGATTTTTTTCGTCTGGGCAAAATGGTGCACCACCGCTCAGCTGATACATTTCTGGATTCCATAGAGTACCATCAAGATCGAAAACAATAACGCGAGGTAGCTCACTTGTATCGCAAGAATTTTTTGACATTAGCTATCTGCTTACTATAAAAGTAAATTTTATTATATTTATATCAATCCTTGTTATAATTAAAAAAAAGCTAGTGAAATAATGATCAACTAATTTTCAACATTTCTGAATATTTTGTAAACAAGCACAATACTGTAAAACTTTTTTGTGTGAAATAAATTACGATAATGGCATACATTAAATCAAAGTCTCATTACATAATTACAAAACAAAAGTAAGATAGAATGCAACTTTCAGTTTTTACCTTTTGAGTCGAAACAAAGGCTTCTTAGCAGAAAGGATGCGCAATTTTTTCGAAAAACAAATTCCTAAAATTTGAATCCAATTGTAAGCTCGGGCAGGCATCCCATGCCAGTCAGAATTAATGCGTGAAAAAAAGACAAATGCGTCTCAGCACGTATACAACACTAGTTGAAAATAAGCAAAGAAGAAAAATAAAAATAGAGAAACACTAAAAGCAAAATCAAGGTCGACATCTTTAAGATGATAAAAAACAGCTGGTAAATCAATATAGAAAAAGGGGAAGAATTAACTGAAACAAAAAACTAAAATAAATATATATATATATATAAAGAAATAGCCCTATGAATAAACCAGATAGCCAAAATCCAACACACAAAAAAAGTAGAAAGAAAGGAAAAAATACACAATAAAGAAAAACACGAAAGAGAAAACAACTAAAATCAAGAGAAAAAAGAACCAAAGAAATACAAATAAACAAAAACAACAACACAAAAATTTTTTAAAAATCAAACAAATAAAAAAAATAAAAGGAGGGGGGGATTCCTCCAGCCCCC
>HF955063.1:198660-209143 GCA_000582765.1 Phytomonas sp. EM1 | reverse complement strand
GGTTCTGGTTGCTTACGCCTTGGGGGTCTTGAAGTGGTTCGCGATGCGGCGGTTGACGACCTTGAGATAGCGGCACCTTCCCGTTCCCGTCCGGCGTCGTTTGATCGCCTTCACCGACCAGTTGTAGCGTCGGCGGCTCGGGCGGGGGTAGGCACACGCCGCGCAGCGCTCCCACTGCACGTGATACGCGTTGCGGCCGCAACGGCGGCAGAGGATGTGGGTGCGCCCGTGGCGCTGCCCCATCGACGTCGTTCCCTTCGTCATTTCCCTTCTTTAAGCGGGGGGAGGAGGGGGATATGGATTTCTTTTTTCAAAAAAAAAAAAGAAAAAAAGGGTTGATTGATAATCCCTACCGCGTGTGAGAGGTTCCTACTTCGGATGTCCTTGCTGCCGTCCGTTCGTTCAAGGCGGGCGGGGGGCACAAGGGAGGGGGGCGAAGAAGAGGAAAAGGAAAAAGAGCGCGTAAATGAAGCTATACGGTGTGGAAGGAGAAAAGAGGGAAAAAAAGTCGCGAAGGTGAGAAGTGGAGAAGATGGGAAAAAAAGGTGGGGGAAAGGGGGGGGGGGGGGGGGGGGAAGGAACATGAATTGTTTTAATAGGCGTAATCCCACCACATAGAAGGAGGGGGTGATATTTCCCCCGCAGATGGATCTGATTTTTATAAATTCTGGAGAAAAAACGTGTGTGTGTGGGGGGGGGGGGGGGAAGTGTATCATTTCACAAATAACAACTTTCACAATTGAGTTGAAGGCAAACCCAAGGTTCGGGTTCCTCCCCACCGGAGGGGTCCACGGGGTGGGATGGGGAAGCACCCCCTTCCTCCGCCTCCTCCCCTTTATCAAGGGTGTACGGGAGATGCCAAACCCCCACCTCGCGATCGAACTGCAGGCAACGCGTATACGGAAGTGGCCACCGCCAACACAACCGCGTCCGACCCGCTTCGCGAACGCAACGAAACGAAATTCGATGCCGCTCCCGCCATCGCGTGAAGGCGCGGGGGCTGAGCAACGCAAAGTGGTG
The DNA here is from genome assembly GCA_000582765.1 of Phytomonas sp. EM1. NCBI lineage: Eukaryota > Euglenozoa > Kinetoplastea > Trypanosomatida > Trypanosomatidae > Phytomonas > Phytomonas sp. EM1. The sequence goes on along the minus strand of HF955063.1, from coordinate 208,123 downwards.
ATCCCGCATCCGATCGTTCGTGAGGACGTAAACCGACTCGCGAGGCGGCACCCCGGGCGGATGTCGCTCGGCAACGGCATCCCGCGCATCCGTCGGGGTCGTCCGCGCGAGGGCGCCGTAAAGCCAACACAGATCATCATTCAACCCCCGAGGAAGCACGTACAGCCACCCTTGACGGCGCCACTCCGCGAGCCTTCGCTGCCCTTCCGCGGGGCTCGCTGCGACCTGCCACTCCTGCAACACCACCAGCGGGCGACGAAACCCCTCCGTTGCCCTCGCGCCTGTCAAGGCGTCTTGGATCAGCCCCAAATCCACCGGAACGTCCACCGCCGCGCGGGATCGCCGTTGAGGATGAAAATCGAGATCCTTCGCGGGGAAAACGGACGTCGAGATCGCGCGCGAGCCCAGTCGGCGTCGTTTCGCCGCCTCATACCAGCCGGAGAGGCCGTAATACCCGACGTTGGCGCCATCGATGAAGAGATCGATCGGATCCGCCGCCGACGCGCGTTGGGCGAGGTAGCGGCACCACGTTTCAAACCCCTCCCGCGCCTTGGGGTGGCGGCAACGCGGGGGAATCACGGTTTCGCGCAGCTCCCGCAACAACGCGGCGCGCTCGGGTTCCGAAAAGGGATACCCTTTGAACGGCCGCTGACAGGAAACGCAGGTGACCGCCGTCGAGGTCGGCGGCGGAATTCGAACGCGGCGTAGCCGACAGCGCGCCCCCTCCTTTGCCGCCTGCGCGCACCACGGCTCCAACACCTCCCTCACCATCGCCTCCGAGACCTCTGGGATGGATTCTTGCATCCGGGAAAGCATCCGATGCAGCGTCGAGAGGGGTTCGTGGATGGAAACACAAAAGCGCCCGAGCGCAACGTAATCCTCACCGGTGAGCTCGATCTGCCGCCGCAGACAGGTCTCGTAGACGGCGAACACCCGATCCCGTTGGGTCTCCGCCTTGAACCCGCCTTGACGGCAACAAAACCGCAAAAACGCGGAGGCCGTCCGCCGTTTCAGCATGCCTTCCTGCACTAAATACGAAAACAAATGCATCGCCGCGGTCCCCTCCCCGGTCGCGCAGTGCAGTCGTAGGGTAAGCGCCAAAACGTTTTCTTCTTTTTTCCAGTACGCATCCGGCACGTGGCGCCGCACCGTGGTGATGAGATCCAAACCCAACCGCTCCTTTCCTCTTTGTTCACACGCAAAGAGGGTTGTGGAAAGCGCCTCCCAGAACGCCACGAGCGATGGTTCCCCCCGATTCTCAGGCGGAAGACGAAGCTGCGAGGAAACGTACTCGCGCATCGCCGCGGCCGCGGCCTCGGCATCGCCATCGCGGGTTAAAATCCCTACACGTCGCCGGAGTAACTCCCCAGGGGGTAGGACCTTGGGTTCACGAATGCATCTAGTGGTGGTGAAACCCCTGGGATGGAAGGATCGCAATAAGAATGCATGCACGAGAGCTTTACGCATTAAATGGAATAAAAACACATGTATCGGTGGGATGTCAAAAGGAATCTAAGATTAACGAGAAACTATCATACCCTATTAAATGAGATCTTGAAGAAATAAAATAGCACGCCCAATGGGATATAAAGCAATAGCAACAAAGACATCAATTAACAGATGCTTCCAGACACATACACACACGAAAAAATATATCCTTAAGTTCATAGAATAGATTTCATCGTTAAAGTCACTCCCAAATGTCGCAAAATAGTCAAACTTTCTCATTTTATTTCGAAACCATTTTTTATACTTTTAAGCATAAGTGAATCCCTTAAGATAATGGACTTTATGGAATATAGGTTGCATCACTCGACACGATCGATTATTTAATTGCTCCTTTCTCTACGTTTGATCTCCAAATCATAGCTAGCACACTTTTTCTTTTTTTCTCAATCTGTTTCTACTAAGGTATAAGTTATTTTTTTTCATTTTCCCTCCCCTTTTCGTTTCCTACCATTTCATCAGGTAGATGTCTACTTTTTTTTTTTGGTTTGTGAACCCATTCCGGAATTTCTTTTTTAAAAGTTGGAAATATTATAGTTGACCCGTGAAGATATAAACAACAAATCAAGCACATAGATAATAATGGTAATTATAATAAAAAAGAAAAGTAACAATAACAATAACAAAGTAATAAAAACAAAATCTTAAACTCCTTTCTTGGTTACTTTCAAAAATATTTTTTCTCCTTTCTATGCCTTCCTTACTGACCAAAAACCGGCTGGGAGTTTGAATTACGAGGTGGAATCATCATAATATAGCACGGCTGGTAGGTCTGCAAGGTATACTGCTGTGCAATCACGGGAAGGATCTTCTTCGCGGACGCCTCTGGGCGAGCGAGGCGAACCTGAATTCGCGTGTGATTAATCGAATGCCTCTGGAGCCCAATCACCGCGTTGCACGCGTCCTCGTCCTTTTCGAAAAGGACGAATCCGTAGCCCTTGCCAATCCCGGTCACCTTATCTCGTTTAACGGTGCACGAGATCACTTTGCCAAAGCGCGCAAAAAGCTCGCGGAGCTGATCGTTCGTGTAATCGTGAGGAAGGCTCGCGACGTAGACGTTACGGCTGTAGGCAAAGTCGTACATTTTCCTGTTTTTATTTTTTGATGGATAAGAAGTTAGGGCGGTTCGTATCTCAAGTTGTATTGCTTACCTGAATAGTTGACAGAAAAAAAAAGATGTAATGCAAAGTCTATATGAATATGTCAAGTAAAGGAAATACTATTACGTTGACTTAGAGGCTATAAAAAGAAAAAAAGGCTCAAGTAGACCGCTTTTTTTATATTAACTTCTGAACGAATAATAATAATACTGATAATAATAAAGATGGGCAATATATGAGAGAAAAGGAATAGATTTGAATAGCAAATAAACACAACACGACACTTTTCATATTTTAAAATTGCTAAAATCAGATTCATTATACTACTAATATAAGACGAATGGTAAATGTATACCCTATTTTGTATGTATTCATGACTTGCAACAACATAAATGTGATCAATAAGGTACAAAGGGAAATAAAAGAGGCAAAAGTGAGATATTCTCAGACCAATGCAGAAGTGTGGGTTCATTTTGCGTATTCCGAAAGGCGAACCTGACAAAAAATAAATCGTGCAAAAATTTATCTCGGGGTGGTACGCATCGTCATCGAGTTAGATCTCGACTTGATTGTCCGTCCCTCTTCTCAGACATCCCTCGTCGAAGCAGTGGGTACAGGAAGCGCTGAAGAAGGTTGAGGTTGAAAAGCTTCCGTAGGGGCCACCACGCTAGTAGAATCAGCCAAAGGATGAAGAAAACCTCATGAACAGACCAAATGACATAGATGAGCGGAAGATCATCGAAAACGCTATTAATATAGCGTCGACAGTCAGCCGCATCACTAGACGGATGGTGGAGTTGTATTACTACCCTTATGCCAACCACAAAGCAAATAATGACTATATTAAGGAAGCTCACATGACCGACCCGGACGTTCTTGAAGGCAAGGGTTGTGAACATCACTGAAGTCACCAACAAAGTAGACGCCGAGAGAGCGATGACGAGAACAGTAAGATATTTACAGCTTTTGATACCGTTTATCTCCACAAAGCTGACAATGAACACATACAACGATACCTCTGAAACATAACACGAGGAGTGATTCAGCAAGACTGGGATCGCAACATGCCTTTCAAGGTAACTCTTCATGATTGATTTTTTGAAGCTAGCGTAGCCAAAATAGTTTATCGAATCGTAGGCTATCATCATGTAGCCGTAGCGGAAGAGTGCTAGACCCCATTGCGCAATGCCCACAAAAAACAGAAAGTTGTAGCTCAAATTAAATTTGTGGACCACCTTCGAAACCCCTGAGGAATGTATAAGATACTTCTGAGCGAGGATTTGCGGGATGACGAACCACATCGCAATGCAAATCGATGAGGTCCTAGAAAGAACGAGTGTGTTGTGTGCTAAGACCAGCTTCCAGCGTCTCACCGCTTGTGTGAACGTAAAAAGGCAATGAACATCGTATATAGGAAGGAATAACAGCAGCGCGTAGAGCGGGGGCGTATGCAGGGTCCCCACATCCTCATAGATCGTCGAGTCCTCCTTCCGCTGCGAGAGGTAGACCATCGACACGATATTCGCGACGTAGCCGCAGCCATACACGACGAGCGCGTAGATCCCATTGATGCGATAGCTCTTAGTCTCGTTTAAGGCCCAAAGCACGAGGACGTAATACACCGACAAGATCGCCAGGGTGTTTATCACGATCGAAAGCAGCATGAGGACCCAGTTAAAATGCAACATACTATGCGAGTAGTTAAAGAGGATGGAACAGAACCTATCCCGTGGAAGCACATGTCGGTGCGTATGCAGGAGGATAATGTAGTCAAACCCGCTCCCCTTGAGGAGCGTATAACGCTCGTAGGAAAGCCGCACAAACGGCATCTTCAGCAACGACTTGAGGTGGTCGTAGACGGTGGGGGCTAAACCGGACGAATCGAGTGGGATCAACGCGTCGAGCGTCTCCTGCACCTGACGCTGCGCGAGCGGGTCGTTGACGTCTAAACACCCCGAATTGACGATCAAACGCACGAGAAACGGGTTGTGCTGCGCGGCCGCGACCTCGGCGCCGGTCACCGGCCGCTTCGACGACCGCGAGGCGAGCGCGGCGGCGACGAGGTGCGAAAAGCACTCGTTCGGGTTCTCCAAATAGCTCTCCAACGCCGAGATCAGATCCAACTCGTAGGCGGGCGCCTCATGGTCGAGCCCCAACTCCTCCTCCTCTTCTTCCTCCGCCTTGTCGCCGACGCCGTCCGCCTCGCGTCCCCCGCGCAGCCGCAGACGGCGGTCCGAGGAAGCGGCGAAGGGGGATAAAGATGACGACGCCAATGGATCCCCCGCGGTGGGATTCAGGAAGGCGTCCGTCGCCCGAAACAACCCACTCGGTCGCTGCTCGACGTCGACGAAGATGTATTCGGTGCGAACCACCTCCGGATCGCGCGCGTGAACGACGGGGTGCCCGCCCCCACTCCCTCGCGCCACTTGGCGGGAAAGGGAGGAAAACGGGACGCTCGGCTCCGCCTCGCCGGCCCCATGAAGCGGCCGGAAGTTTCGCTCAGGGAGAAAGGCATCGGGTGGATCCGAGGCCGCACTGGAGGGGGGAAGAGCCGCATTGGGTGTCGATTCGATGCCCAAAAGGCGGCTGATCGCCTGCTTCACGCCCTCGCCGATGCGGCTGCCGAGGCCGCGATCCGCCGGCCCTGCCGCGGCGCCGTGGGATTGCGCGGGGTGCGAGGATGCATCGCGAGGTGCGCGTTGCGTACTCGAGGACGGTTCAATTCCCCCCCCGCTCACGATCACAGACTCGCCGTTCTCATCTAAAGGGACTAAATGCGCGGAGCAGTCGGAGCTACTGTTAAAAGATAGGTCGGATACGGTGCCAGGACGCATCCACAAAGGCACAGGGCGTTAAGCAACCCCGTAAGGAAAGGGAAAAAAAAATAAAAAACACAAAAGAAATAAATGAAACTCTACTATTGCCGACGAAAGAATAAGAACAACCGAAAAGGAAGGATAAAGAGGGGGAAAGGGAAAAAAATACTTCGGCAAAGTATAGAACACGTGGTTTTCTTCTTATCGGGGCGATCTAAAATTGAAGAAAATTTCTATCTCCAGTGTAGTCAACAGTCTGGAGAAAGTTAAGAGGGGAAGGGGGGCGCGGGCGAATCACAATCCGGATTCGGAAAACGATCCTATAGTTTCCTCGTTTTGAATACACAGGCAAAACAGAAATGTTAACTGAAGCTATGTTCTTCAAAGGACCCCCATTACTATAAAAATTATAAATCTTGCGATGACGTCTCAACTTATGTATATTTTTATGTTACACCTTTTTTTTTTTTAAGATTACGACTCTACTCAATAGTGCAAGGCACAGAGAAATATCATCCCGCATTCTCTTTTCCTCCCAAGGGAAAAAAAAGTCACCTTGCACATGCTGATAAATATATCACTAAAAATTACACAAAAAGTGACGACAGCGAGGCTTCCCTATGCAGGCAATCCACCGCCTGCGCAAGCAGAGGGGCGGTCGTCAGGACGGTAAGTTTCCGGCATCTTTTGATCTTTTCACGCATAGAAACGGAGTCCGAAACGACTAATTCCTCCAGCGCATCACACGCCGTGATGCGCTCGCAGGCGGGGTCGGAGAGGATGCCATGGCTCGCACACGCCACCACGCGAACGGCCCCCATCGCTTTGAGCAACTCACACGCCTTACACAAGGTCCCCGCCGTATCCACGATATCATCCACGATGATGCACGTATACCCCTCCACGTTCCCGACCGTCTGCATGGAGTCCACCTTACCCGCCTCCTTTCGTCGTTTCAGAATCGTAACGATGTGGCTGGCGTTGATGCGATCGGCAAGCACGTTCGCGCGCTCCACCCCCCCTGCGTCGGGCGACACCACCACCGTTCGCCTCTTATCAAACCACGGCTGGCGTCGCACGTAGGTCGCGAACTCGGGGAACATCAGGAGGTTGTCGACCGGGATGTTGCGGAAAAACCCTTGGATTTGGCCGCAGTGGAGATCGAGCGTGACGACGCGGTCGACGCCGACGCATTGGAGGAGCTGCGCCATCGCCGAGGCGGAGATCGGCACGCGCGGCTCGCACTTTCGATCCTGTCGGCTGTACGCGAAGTACGGCACGATCGCGGTGATTCGTCGCGCGGAGGCTAACTTCAGGGTGTGCACGAGCAGCAGCAGCTCCATCACGACCGTGTTCACATCCGTCTCCTCCCCACCCGAGGTGGGTTGGATAATAAAGCAATCATCCCCGCGCACGTCATCGATGACCTTGATGTTCAACTCCCCATTGGCGAACTTTTTGATCTCCGTTTTGGATTTTTCGATGCTGAGACACTTGGCCACGTCATCCGCGAGCTCGGCGTTGGCGGTGCCGGAGATAAGACGAACACGGAAGCTGGTTTCTACCTCGGGAGAACCATGAATTCGATAAAAAAAAGTCTCCCCAGCAGCAACCTGACGCGCTTTCGTTTGCTCATTTTTTGATGCCATGTTTGTTATTTTTCTGTAAAAAAAATGATAAATAAATAGTTCTCGACACCAGAATTGCCTACCGTAGAGCTTACTCAGATAAATAAGTTAAAAAGGGGTTGAAAACAAATTGAGGAATGATTGTAATGTAAATATATGCACATAGAGAGAGAGAGATAATCAAAAAAGTCTGGGTTTATAGAAGCGTTACGAATAGACCTATACTTACTGAATGAGCCCTATCACTAACATCAACTTTTATGATGATCAATGCAGAACCAGAACTACTATTATTGCTTCCGTTTGGGCTGCACTATACCAAGTGGTGGGGAAAGCATACATAGGGAGAATGCTATGTTACTTTTCCACAAAGAAGCTCGACCCACAAAGTGTGACATGCACCATCTTTCTGAATAGGATGCAATCAACCTACCAAAGCTGCAACAGCTGAGATCGAAACTGTGTCGACTATTGGATCATTTTCGCATATATATATATATATATATATATATGCATTCGTTCATTTAACGTATGGCTTAAGCGTAAAAATTGTAGTGTCTGCCCAGCTCAGCATGTATGTATTACAACCTTATAGTGTGATATTAGTTCTTTATTCTTGATTACTTGCGTTTCTTCGACGACCTGTTCGCGGCCTTACCCCCCTCATTTTGCTGCGCTAATATCGATTTGGTCTCGTCTTTGGAATGCGTCCACAAATCTGTCAACCAGGGAGGTAAAGAAGTGGCGTCTGGCCATGGTCGCGCTAGCGCACCCTCAGCGTCCTTCCCCAAGGCGTACAACTTGAAGAGCTCCGAATTCCAGACCATCAATGGGTTATAGACAGACTGCAATATAATAGAGAGAGGGAACGTGAAATAGGACGCCAGAAAATAGCCGAGGCCTGCAGAAACCCCCACTTTCATGAAAAAAAGCTCACATAGCTTTCCGGCATCATACTCCCAGGTTTTCTTAATCTGTATCTCATTGGTGTAGGGGTCGTTGACTTGAATAAGGGCTTGATCAGAACGGCGCCATATTAAAAAGGCGACGTAAGCAAACATGCCAAATATTACGCCATGGGCCCCAAAGAACAGATAGGTAATGCGTTTTTGTATACTGGGATCTGTCATATCGATGCTCCAGCTAAAAATTAAAATGCTGAGCAAGAGGAAAACATTCATCTTGAGTAGATCTGCTCTGTTCTAGACCTTATGAAAAAAAAAATCCTACAGAAGATAGCGATTGACGCCTGTTGCTGGAGAGGTGTCGCACCCTAGTCGTGTGAAGTAGAGATGGAAGAAAATCACATCATGCAGAAAAACCACCCGTGTATCGCATCCTTTCTTGTTCAGTCCAAAGAATAGGCCCCACACGGACCACCTCATAATAGGTTAAGATGTTTAACGTATCGTACTCTGCCGCGCGAGTGCGCGCAGACCTTAAGATATTAAGCGACAAAAACGGCACGCGTTGGGGTGACCTTTAATCTTAGGCTACTGTTCATTAGAACTATTGGGGAAAAACAAAGAAATCGGGTGCGCCGCTGCCAGTTTAATTTAGCACTACGGGATATTAACTTCGTGAAGAAGAAGATGATGATGATGATGATAAAACAAGTAAACAAGCGCATCGTCAAGTGCTTACTTCATCAAGGAGCGCCAGTTCATCGGCTTGAACAGATGAAGACCCTCATAATCCGAGACGATCACCATACCGGGAATCTGGGAATGCCAATGAACCTCTTTGGGGTGGGTAAGGCCCTGGTGCTGAAACATGAGTTGATCTGGAATATCTGTAAGGTCCCTCCGACCGAAGAGATCCCCCACGACCCCTTGTTCCTCACTCGGATCCCGCTCCAGGCTAAGGTCCCACAGGGTGCACTGCCCGTCGTCGCTGGTTACCGCGAGGACGCTCTCGTTGTGGAGCGAAAACTCGACGGAGGTGATGCTCTTGGTGTGCCACGGCAGCCGTTGGATCGGCTCCGCCGGAGTGAGCTTGCGGAGGTCCCAAATCGCGACCGCCCCGCTATCGGCGCCGGTGACCACTAGATGGGAGGCCTGCCGTGCCTGATTCCAATCCGCGACGTTGATGTCGGTGGGGTCGGCCCGCCAGGCGAGCTTCCGCGCGCGCATATCACGCACATCCCACACCTCCACCTCCCCGCCCCCCCGCGCGGTGAGGAGGACCTCCCCCTGCGTCGGACTCCACCGGATCTCCTCCACCGATGGCCCCCCTGCGGTGTGGCTTGCCACCCCCCGCCACCGGCCGTCGTCCCCAGGGTGCCAGACGAAGAGGGCGCCGTTGACGTCCCCAGAAGCGAAGGCGTGCGTCCGGACGGGACTCCACCCCAGCCCGAACCCCTCCCCGCGATGGGAGGAAGCGGGGGTGCAAAAGCGGAGGGCGGCCGCCCCCC
>HF955063.1:169233-198113 GCA_000582765.1 Phytomonas sp. EM1 | reverse complement strand
TCGTCCGGTGGTGGACAGTGGGCTCCCCGTCGTTGATCTCGGCCTCGGCCTCGGCCTCGGCTTCGGCCTCCTCGTCGCTCTCGCCCGCGTCACCGAGGAGGCTCGTGTCACTGTCGGCGTCGCTGGGGAGGTCGTGTTTGGTGCGACAGAGGTTGCCCGCCTTGAGCAACACGAGCTGGTTCTTCGCGGCCACCTCGGCCTGGGTGCCGCAGACGAGGAGCATGGAAAGGGGGTACCTCGTCCGGTTCGCGCCCTCGGCGTCGCGGACGACGTCGAAGGAGAGGCAGGGATACTCGGTGCACAGCTGGAAGAAGGTGTCGTAGGCTTTGTTCTCGTACTCGAGCTTGCCGTCACCCTCGAGGGGGTCGCCTTTATCATGGCGCCACACCGCGACCTCAGCGGCGTCGCGGTTATCATCGTCCTCACGGACTGGGGCAATTTTGACAGACGAAAACTCACTGTTCAGTGCAGCATCAGACTCTTTTCTAAACTCGACGTATTCGTCGTCGTCATTATCCTCTTCAATTATTTCCTCTTCTTCGACGTCAAATTCGACCTCGTTGCCCTCGTCTGTGCCTTCTGTTGTGTAGCTCCATTCACCGTCAGATTCCACCGCTACTGAAACCTGCGCCGTATCTGCCTTTATTCCTGCATCACCTTCAACGCGTCGGCGTGGCTCTTGATCTTGGTTCGCATCACGGACTTGCCTTTTGTTTCCCCTATTCATATTTGCAATGCTATTTTTCAAATAAGTTCTTTCAAAACTATAGAAGCTAGTGGAGGGGCATTAAAAATAAAAGATTAGCTCAAATACATGCGTAAAAATATAGAAGGTACATAATATCAATATCAATTAAACGGTAAGTTAGCGCATTTCTCGAATGATATGACCAAAGTGTCATTATACAGAAGGAAAATAAATGACGAGTACTAAATCAGTGCAATGAGTAAAGAAAAAGTCCAAACGCAACAGAAAACATAAGAGTTTACAAAACTCCCCTAGGGGATCATATTAGGATGAGGACAGAATAGGAAAAATTGAGCGAAAAGAACTTCACCTTCTAAAGGCTACTCCCGACTTTCAACCTCTCATTGAACACAACAACATGCTTTTCTCAAAGCGATTGTAACGCCTTCAAGCGCTTCTCGATATCGTCCTCGGCAAGTTGAGAAGCAGATGCATGTTCACGTATTCCAGAATCCAATGGACCATTAGACATTTTCGTGCTGATATCAATATTATTTTCTTCGGCGATCTGCGCTAGTAAAGTATCCACCTGAGTAGCCGGGATGACGCCTGCCGAAGTGCTTTCAAACGCAGCATTCATGGTTCCAGTGTTGATCTCTAGGGTTCCTACGTGCTTCTCAAACTCATCCATGAGTTTTGTGATCCTCATGGGATCCAATGACTCCATAACTTTCTCCATACCCTTCACAGCACTCTTCATTAACTTTGACGTTTCCTTCATTTGAATTGCTGTCTGGATACGCGACGACGCTGCATCGATTCGGGAGGCAAGACGAAGATAGTTGAGGCTTTCGTTGTGTTTTCGAATAGAGTTCTCTGCATAGATGCGCGCGGCTTCTGTATTACCCTTTTCAATAGCCTTTTTGACCTTGTTCTTTTCCTTTTCGCTATCCTTTTCCGCTAGATTAGAGCTTTTTGAGAACTGCTTTGATGTGAACTTGAGGCTAAACAAGACGTCATAGATTCGGTCATCCTTCATCATTATCAAACTTTGTTTCCCCTATTATATGCTTCGGTTTCCGGAGATACCTCTTGAGATCTAATAGTATGTCTTCCTCTTCGATATGAAAATGAAAACTCAAGACAACATACAAACAAGTGATTCAAGACTGTAGCCACCTGGTATCAGGCATGTGGATTTAAATAGTCGCGCCCTCCCTCCTCCAGTAAAGTAAATTCAGAGAGCCTCTACCATAAACCTTTCAAAAAGATCCACCAAACTCAAAAAAAAAGAAGCCTCTTTTCCTTCTGATGCACACCAGAAAAGTTTTCAACGGTTTAACTGGATGAAAAGGAGTCAGAAGTATAGAACCCACAACCCTCTATCATGTAGCTATCATGATTAGGGGCAACATTGTATGGAAGGCAAAAGTGGGCATAAGAATACAGAAAAGGATAGATCGGTGATACACGCTCTTAAGGGAAATCCACAAATCAAGCGTCGCATCTATGCACAGACATAAAAATGACAATACACTCCTCATACTACCTGCTGTAAGTAAACAAAGGTTATCCATCCGACATAACGAGTAGCTAAACTTCTCCCCTTCCACATACACTAGTACAAAAGAATAGAGCACTTTCCCTCCCCCTTGCAATACCTAAGGAATCAGGAATGACTGAAGGGATTTATTCACAAACCTTACCATTGAGTTGGTTGATAACCACTATTACAAGAAGAGCTGAAAAAGCTTATTGTGACATATCGTGCGATAAACGCAACTCATGAAGCATAGAATACAGCAACGGTATCGACGTCGGCGCGCTCCCAAGATTAAGCTCCACTGCCAAAACCTTCCTCGGGACCTGACTAACCGGCACCTGTGCCTCAAGTTGAAACACACCAAGTGTGTGCTCAAGGCCGTTAAACACGAGATACTCCTTTATAAGCTCGTTGATGATTAAATTCTCTGGAGGATCTGGGGGTCGTATGGCGCCCATGTCACCCTCCTTGCTACCAACATCAAGCCCTGTATTCCCGGAAAGTTTTCTAAATACAGCTGCTCGAAGCTCCGCCTTTATATGGCTTATTGTCCCGTCTGCCTCCAAAGCATCGCGCATGGCATTCCTAAGGGACTCCTGGCCAGACATCTTGAGAAAATCACAACCTGAGCGATTGAATTTTTAAAAAGTAATGAATGCCTCTTAAGCATTCAATAATGAAAAATTTCTCGATCTAGTTGTTGAATCTTGTCTTGGATGGGATTTGTTGGAAAAATGAAGACGAAAGAAAATAAAAGGAAGAAATGAGAAAAAGGGGGCATATCGAAAAGAACATTTACATCCATTTTCCCTTTTACGTGTTTCACTGGAACTTGAATTCTAATTATTTACTCCATAAAAGTAGTTTTTAGGAACAATTATCCAACCTATATTAGTACAGAAAAGTGCCCTGTTTAAATTTTTTATTATTCTACATGCGCATTGCATGACCTTATGACTTTTTTCTAGAAAGTCTGTGCTCTATTCTATACATCTTTTTGGAAAAATTTTTGTGAAAGAGATGATACAGAATAAAGGATACTAATAAAAAAGAAATTAGCACAGATGTTAAGAATCTCAATTCCGTGGTAGAGGACCACTTGCTCACATCAACTACTTAAAATTACAGACCTTGCAACTACCTCGTTTTAATAAGTCCACAAAGAGTAGACCCAAAATCCTTGTAAGGAACCAATATTTGTGGAACTCCAAGCCATCTGAAAGCGCATGGTAAGAGCCCGCGTGAGCATCTCGAGGTTGCCTAGGATTGATCGTATATATATATATACATATATATATAATACAATTGGAAATCTTCCATGTGAAAAAATACCCCAGACATAATGATGTTAAGCTTTTTTAAAAAAGCTAGCGCCTCCTTAGATACAAAGCGATGAGGACGCTAACTAGGAGCATCCCTATAGCTATTCTAGGCGTGTAGATAGAATAGCTTCCGTTGGTAATTTTCCTTTTGTCGGACCCATTAGGCGTTTGACCCTCCAAAATGTATTTTTCCTTTCTATTTCTGCGCCGTCTCTTTCTTTTTGTAGATTCAGTTAGATTAGTATCCAAATGACCCTCTGTGGCTGATGTATCAGGGGCGCCCGCTTCACTATCCTCCACATTCGCAGAGCTGGTGGTTCGTATAGTAGGCAATGGAAATGCAGTAAACACCATCTTTTTCTCGTTGTCTTCGTCAATTCTTCGGATAAGACATCGATTTTTACTGATGGCAGCAAGCTCCTCTCCATTACCAAGCTTCTTAATATCCTCTATTTTTAAACTCCCGTCCTTCTTGTATTTAAGCTTCAAGATTTCATTGCCCCCACTGGCACCCACAAGAACTGTAGATGATGAGAGCGCCACACAGAGCGGATCTATACGCATGCTCTCAGCCAGAGCGCCAGATTCATCACACGGATTCTGTCGTGTGATGGAAAGCGAAATCGAAGGCGAGAGCACACGTGCAGAGTTACCAACAATATAAAGAACGTCCGCAGTGCCATCGTCATTAGCAATGACTGCAAAGTTGCCGGAGCCGCACGAACCACGTAATAGTTTTCGTTTCCCTCTCCTACCTCGTGTGTTTTTGAGGGTGAGGGAATCCACCTTTTTATTTCGATCCACATCCCAGAGGTGAACCGACGGTGGTTCATTCGACAGCAACCCTAGTAACTTAAGGGAAACAAATGGGTAAATATCTCTGTCACGAACTACGACCTTCAGTTTGCCCTTCAGAAACTTTATAATGGAAGTTAAATTATCGGGGTTACTTACAACTAAATACGCAGGCTTTAACCAAAGCACACTCGACGCCAATGGGATCTCAACTTCGTCAAGCAACTCAGTCAAATTATCGTCATCAAATCTATAAACCTTGAGGACGGATCGTGATGAATCATTGTTGATATGCAGGCTTTCGAGAACCGCGTCGTTGTGGGGACACACAAGCGCAACTATACCCATTTCCTCATTGAATGCGTGTGCGAGAGCCTTGCTGCCATAGAAAAGAGAGAAGCTATTTTTATCACCTTTTGATTCCATGTAGAGGTTTCCCTTTTCATCTGTAAAAACGAACCTCCCATCATTCAGTACTGACATTCTCTATAGGAACAAACACTTAATAGTAATGTAATAACAAAATAAAAAGAGGGAAAATAGGCGAATAACTCTTTGTCCTTAGACGTTGCAAACGCAAAGAAATAAAATGAAGACACAATTGAATTAAGTTTATGAGCCTTTAAACGGTCAGTATCTTCAAGCAGACAGAAGAAACGGTTACTTTCTGTATTCATTTTATTTCCAAAAAGATTTAATCAGCAATATTAACTATTTATTATTACTTTTATTATTTATTATCCTCAACTCAAGAATCACATGCTTTATCAATAGAATACCCCAACAGACTTAACAGCATGAAGAGGCACATTGTTGCACACTATAAACGGTTCTTTAGAATGGGGAATTATAAAGAGAAGGAACTTAACTTGCTTTGCTCAGGCACAGATTTATGCAATTTTACGAAAAGGGAAGGAGAACCCTTGCAGAACCCATTTTCCCCAATGATAAACTTTACTGAGCATTGCATTACTCGAAGCTAAGGTAGCGTACCCACCTTCATTGTTTTTCATTCTAACAACAAATGGAAATGAATCAACCAGACAAAGAAATGAAGAAAAACAAACAACTGCAGCTTAGCGACGATCGCGAGCGCCGTTACTTTTAACCTTTCCGGTGAAAAGATGCTTAGGGCGTAAGTTAGGAATATGATGATCGGCCTCACCTTTGCGTGCCTGCCTTGCAAGCGGGCGTGCCTTCACTTGGCTAATCTTCACCGCACGTAGCTTTTCGTTCACATCCTTAAATCCCTCCCCGCGTGAGGTGCTGATGCTCCTGTCTGATCGACCTGGGCGTCCACTGAGGCTGCGCGTGGTCTTGGTCGTTACGTGCATGGAGCCCGAACGATCGCGTATTAAAGCTTCCTGGGCAACTGACATTGAGCGACCACGTTTTCTAGAGGGTATGGCACTCGCCCCCTCGGAGTTCACCTCACGCGCATCTTGGCTTCCTGTACGACTATTGAACCGTTTGATGGCAACAGATTGCTGTCTGGTGCAGCGAACGCTCGGGTTCTTCATTGCACGCTCCATCTTAAGAACCTTAACCTTATCTTTGATAAATTTTACCGCCTCGAGTGTGTCGTCATCGAGCTCGTACTGTGTCTTTTTACCAGATTCTTCTAGCTCCAGTTGCTCTAGGCGCGCTTCTTCTTCCGCTTCCAGCTCGAGTAGACGCTCGTGGATGTCAGGATCAATGTTATCATAAATATTCTTTCCATCCATGATGTCCGGGATGATATCATCCACCCACTCAGGATCTTCAAGATCCCATGTTTTACGTTCGTTTGCCTGGTAGCAACCAGGACCACCATTCTCCCACTCGTAATCCCGCTCGGTCTTTCGGCGGACGCGTGGTGGGGCATCAGAGGCAAGCTCCTCCCGAACGCTTTCTGGGATGTATTCACCACGCTCGACATTATCGCGAGGTACAGGAACTGCACAATAAAGACGATTTTGAATGGCCTGATAGCGACCGGACCCTTCCTTCTGCTCTGAGCGATGAGCGAGCAGAGTATCGCACGCCACCGTCTTTAAGTCTCCAACTCCAACATCAGTCAGAGTGCTAGTTGTTATCCATTTTGCATTGCATTCTTCAATAGCAGACATGATCAGTTCCTGATCCTGGGCCTCAACTTCATCAATTGTGCAGACATCAGACTTGTTGAAGACCACTACAACTGGTTTCCCTACGAAAAGTGGGCCAATTGAGCGGAAAAGAGAAACTTGTTGCGAGATAGAGTATCCGCATTGCCCGCTCAAATCCATAAAGAAAAGAATACAAGCTCGAAGATGAGCAAGAGCAGTAATAGCTTGCATTTCAATAACGTTCCGCTCCTCCAAGGAGTGGTCCAAAATGCCAGGAGTGTCAATAACTTGCCAAGTTGTATAATTATAATCGGTGTGGCCAACAAAAAGCGACTTCGTAGTGAATGCGTACGGCTGAACTTCTACATTAGCACGTGTTACTTTATTCATAAAGCTAGACTTGCCAACGTTCGGGAACCCTGTAATCAAAAGAGTTCGTGCATTTGGATCTATTGAGGGTAAGCGAGACATATGCTGGCGAACCTTCTCTAGATAGATCAACGCACTGTTTAGTTTTTTGCATGCTGTAGCCATTCTTCCTAAAGCCGCCCGTTTAAGTTGCTTGCAGCGGTAAAGAGAATCTCCGTACTTAAGTAAACGAACGTAGTCTCGCCCTATGTTATCCACCATGTGGCGTACAGCTCCAACTTGACCAAGAGCAACCTTGTAGTGGTCTCTGTCGTATAAAATATGCATAAGATCACCATAGAAGGGATGTATGTCATCCATGCGCGGAAACTCCTGTAAAATATAGGTAAGCTTTTCATTAATAGTTTTTTGTGTGAATTTCACTTTTCTCATGTAGAATTGCCGAATTCTCGAAATGTGGTAACCTTTGTGCACCACTGTCGGGGTTTTACGCTGTGTCTTGGATAACACAATATCCATAAAGTCCTTATAGGTTGGTACAACCGTGATGGACTTAAAATTGTAAGTCAATGACATCTTTTCTGATAAAATAAAAATAATATATGTGAAAAAAAATTGTCCACAAGAGTGGCTTACTAAACAAAGAGATAAATTCTAAGGAATAGATTAGTTGGTATGCTGATGACTATTACAATAACGTATAGAAATGAAGTCATACTCTTTGAAACAATTCTCCGATAATAATCATTCAAACCTTTTGGTCTCATCATGAATCCTCATGCATGGTTAATAACATATGGCATAAAGAGAGAATAAAATACCCTACAAGGTAAAATACAATATGTCATTTATGCTAATATGCATTTTTATGTAGCATATACACATCTATTATTATTATTACTCTATTAATGTCAAGATGTGTATTGCATTTTCATCATCGCACTATATATTCAGCCTTGAGTAAAAGTTATTCGTGAATATTTCAGATATATATATGAAATGCTATGTTTTCTTTTGCTAATGAGAATCAAGTTAAACCATTTGGGACACAAAATAATGAAGTGACCCCCAAAAAAATTCCTGATATATGCTATGATGAATTTAATTGCCACTATTTAATTATGCAAGATTCAATCCGCCCAGTATACTCAAAAGTAAGCCTGATACTTTAAACACAAGACAAAATTCACAATTAGCTTTTTTTAAAGGTTCAAATACATACTGACATTCTCTAATACGGGAAATTGAAGGGAAACACAAGAATAATTAAAATATTATTTCTTTCAAAAAAACATACAGCAAGAAATAATAATCAACCAAAAAGGAAATTGAAAATAAAGCTACCTTAACAATTAACATTCACCCTTTCATTGCATTTTTATGATCAAAGAAGTCAAAAGAAAACGATATTAAATGTTCCAATAACGGAACATAAAGATATAATTTAACACCAATATATATATATGTTTACTCATGATAGATCGGTAATCATATAACTACCACTTCCTTTTAGTTCGAGGAGCACATTGTGTATAGACTTTAAAGCTTCATGATGAGAAACAGTAATAAGAGTTATGCCAGCCTTCTGAAGTTCAGTATAAAGATTGACTTCATCACATTGTGGGATCGCCGAAGTGCATTCATCCAAAAAAACGAAGATAGGGCGATGAATGAGAACACGCACTAATGCTACTCGTTGTCTCTCACCCCCCGAAAGAACTTTATGCCAATCCTTGACAACATTAAGTCCTCCTTCTCTCTGAACTATTTGTGTTAGTCCTAGAGAAGCTGCACAGCGCATTATTTCATTATCCGTTAAATTATTCGCATGCGCCTCAGCTTCAGTAAAGGGATACACCATTTGTGCTCTCAGCGTTCCTGGGGGAAGATAAACCCTTTGGGAAAGAAAAAACATCTTTTCCTCCGAAGGTTTTTTTACAATACCACTGTGTGGCAACCATATTCCACCTATAATCCTTATTAAGGCCGATTTCCCGGAGCCATTACAACCCATAATTAAAACATGTCGTTTAGCAATAATGCATAGGTTTAAATTGTTAACTAAAAGTGCCCCTGTAGGAGAAATAATGTCGACACTCCTCAAAACGATTTCGTTGCCTTCATCATCAAGAATAATATTGTTCGCATGCAGGAGATTATTTGACAGTGAAATTTGACAGAGCATTCCACGGAGCTCTTCCACACGGTGTGCGCTACTGCATACTGCTGCGATCTTGTTATATAGAAGAAGTAACCGTCCAATAGCTTTTGATAGTGGTATATAAAGTTGCACGGTTTGTAGGTACAGTTTCGTGAGCTCTACCTTCGATCGATAGTTCTTTTGATTAAATACTACTACACTAGAAACAATATAGCCTGTGCAAGTTGCACCATACTTAGCAAGGATAAAATCTAAAAACCCATTCCACCATTTAGTTTTTTTGATACGAGTTTCGTGTTTGATGATTGATTTTAAAATTTTTTCCACATGCTCACATTCTAGTTCTTCGCCACTATGGAACGCAATTTCCTCAGCATGTTGGAAAAGTTGATTGTGTGCTGCACGCAAATTACCCTCCTTTTCTTGGCTATGGGCGATCAAACTTTCGAAATCTGCCTTGAACGAAGTTGTGAAGATGATTACAAAAAGGTAATACGATATCAAGATCGCTAAAGCATCGAATCCACCGACTTTGGAAAGATTTACAGATAATATGATCGCATCTATTAGTGGTCTTATGGCCGAAAGAAATAAATCTACCAATGTCGTGCAGAAGACGCTTGAGTCATGGTGAATTCGATGATCGGGATTGTCCAATGTATGTTGTGAAGATATTTTATACAAATTGTTTCCCTGAAAGTATTCGTTCTCTAAAGTAGTCTGTAAATTTTGTTTGAATCGCCTCTGGAGTATGGATTTCACATGGAAAATCGACACATTGATGATAGTCCCAGGAATCGCAAGGAGACCAATATCAACAACCCCAAATATAAATTGTTTCATCTTTTTTTCAACAAGAAACTGACCATTTTGCCCTATGGTTCGAGCTATCAGTAAGGTGAGCCTCGTTCGAAGAAATAAAAGTGCAGTTAACGCAAAAATAATTGTGGACTCAAGTGAAATAATGCCAGGAATACAAATTTTTATCAAGGAACGTATTTGACTCAAAGACGCCCTGCTTATTTTAGTAGCTCGCGAGCGATATCTCATGTTCTTTCGTTTCCTCCAGTGATCAGAAAGAAACGATAGGAAAATTTTCGAAATTAAAGACGCACATAATAACTTAATAGAATAGTGGCTAAATATGCCCTTGTTCTTCAGAGTTGACAAGCTTGTCATTTCGTTCACTATAAACGACCGATAAAAACGCAGAAAAAAATGCCTCGGTAAGATGGACAATTAACTAAGTGACTTGTTCGGGAATAAACAAAAATCAACCAAGCAGGTGAAATGACAAAAACACTTGCTTAAGGTTATATTATGCTGACAGCATTCTCATTCCACAGGATTGTAAACCTATTCAAAGTATACACCGACCCCCACCCCCACACTCGCTAAGAAAACAATAAAACCCGCGATAAGTGATCCTTAAGTCCCTTCCGCGCTAAATCTAACTGCATGATAATCCTCACTGGGCTCATTGTAAGCGCGGGGTAAGAAATTTATTTTCGTATTTGTGGACCTCCATTTTCTGGATGAGCAGAAGGTGTGATCCAAAATACATAAGATTCGAAACGTTTGTGGGTCTGTAGCGGAGTTCTCCCCGTCGAAAAAATTATTAAACATTGTTATGTTAATGTAGTACTTTTCCCCCTATACTTTTCCTCTGGATAGGATACTTGTCGATGTCCCCGTCGCTTCTATTATTTGCGGGGGCGGTAATAGGTACTGTTGGTGTGTTCTACACTATTTTAAAGCCTAAAGTGTATCGCTTAGTGCTCATAGGTGCTGGTTTTGGGATGGGCAGCGCTGCTTTTATTGCTTATGTAAATCGCTCAAGACATTCAGTAACTGCAAGCTTTGTACCTATAACCCTAAAAACGGCCTCCATCAATTTTGAAGAAATCCGACCAGTTATTTACGAAAATTTTGCATTAGATCGTATGGGAAGCGATCTGCCTGATTCAAACAAAGAGAAGAGCCGCATATATTCTAAGGACTTTGGACATCCCAAAGTTTTAGACATTGATGAAGTTCGCCGTATGTGGCTATCAGCCGTGCTTCCTGTTTTTAGGAGCTACGGTGGAAAAGAAAAATTTGCAGCAACTGAATCGGTGGAGGACATAGAACGTGGTATTGTTTTTTGTGAAATAGGGAGCAAATTCGGTGATATCTGCCTGCAGCTTCTGGCGGAAACAAAATGCACAAAGACTATAGGAATTGAAGCAAATTCATCACTAATACAAACATCCAAGGAAGTTGCCAAGCGGGCGCAAGAGTATTATCCAGAGGTTTTCAACGGAAAGGAATGCATATGGATTGAAGACGATTTTTCGAACTGCACCGATATACTAAAAAAAGAAGCCGTTAATACAATATTCACTTACGAAAGACTGATTGATAAAAATCTAATGGAGAAACTTACTTCTTTTGCTCGTTCAGTACCCTCTGTTAAGTGTATAGTTACCTCACAAAAGATCGATGATGAACTTCTAAAATCCGCCTCATTTGGGCTCACTTTTGTCTTCCATTCGTCTTCTGATTGGAGCAAGGGATCGCTCCTTTATGTTTATCAAAGACAATAGAGTCTAAATATACTTTCTCATCATGCCAACATGGATATAAGATTATGATATCACTTATCATACACATATAAAAAAATCTGATTGCTTTTGAGGTATCTATTGAAATAGTGATATGAAATTTTCTCAATAACAATGTGGCTTGTATATTTTAACTGTTATCAGTGAATGTGTAGAAGTACAATACATTGTGCAATTATCAACGCTAAATACTCATTTTATTCTTAAACAAAAAAAAGTTAATATATATTTATATTTAAGTATAAATATTTATCTTAAGCGCATAAAGAAATACATTATGAGCGCCCATGAGTCTTCCTCCAGTGGGACCGAGAGTGATTCATTGTTTGGATATATGAGCAGTAGTGGAGGGAGTAATACAATTTTTCTTTCTCCACTTAGTGAAAATGAAAGCAACGATGCTGTTCTCTCGAGCGAATCGATTCCTGTAGTCAAGCAGCTTATGAGAAGACTGATAAAAACTTCTTCATTACTGAAAACTACAAAGGAACACTTGGACAATTATCAAGGCAGCAGCGATAGTGACCGTGAATTGCTCATGAATGAGTCTGAGAATTTGAGCAAAATATTAGACTTATATCATTTTCTATGGGGAAGGCTTTTGTTTGTCCTCCATGATGAGCACGGAAAATCGTCTGATTCATATTCAAATTCACTTAATTTACAAGACCGCATTCCTTTCGAATCATTGACGCACACTATTCATCACAATAGTGAATTTTGCGATATTCTTGGCGAAATCACGAGTCGCTCATTAGAGCAACAAACCGATAGTGACGAGGACTCTGTTGATCTTCGCTGCGCAATACTAAAAGAATTTCATCAAAAAATGGCCCAAATTCAGCTAAATGCGGCCTTTTGTGCCCTATTTGTAGTTGAAGGATCCCGTGAGCACTATTTAGACCCAGTATCAATGGATGATCTCTGTAATTCTGTCATAAAGGAAACAAATCGATGCAAGAGATTAGTGCCTCTATCGCTAATGTTCAGTATGTTTGACCAAAATGTTCTAGCGATTAATGATGCATTGACATACGGAACCTTGAGTATTCTTCTACAGCGTTTCCGCCATTTAGTTCATCGTCTATTTGGTCAATTTCCTGAAAAAAAAGGAAATGGAGAATCTAGTCATCATGAAACTAGTTCAGTAAACCAACAATATAGCACAGTTGTGATACGAAGTGAGGCGAATTCGAGGAGGAGCTCATACAGAGCGTCTCCATCAGCGCCTCAATCATCCTTGCCCGAAGGTTTAGCTGCACCTAATTCCACAATTAAAACTGTCCGTATGAATAGGCTAGGTGACAATGAAGCTGTACCAGATTCCCCGCTTCCGGTCACCTCATCCTTGAATGGAACTTCTGCACTAGATGATCCACATTTGATGCACTCAGCCCATGTTAAACGTAACAGGGAACGAGGTGACTCACCTTTGCTAAAAAAGTCAAGGTGGTTTGAGCTTGAGAATAATGTACTATTGTCCTTATCCTCATGGCATCCTAGCATAGGTGATAAAGTTTGTCGAGGACCTGGATGGTGCTACAGTAAGCAGGGAGATGGCTGCGATTATGGGGAAGTCGTTGCACTTACGGTGGATAATGAAGTAATCGTTAGATGGGTTACGAGCATCGATGCGTCTCATGGGGAGTCTAGTCGTTTGTTTCGCTACAAATATTCCCCTCCTTTCCTAGAGGTTGTTCCTTGGAATGACTACTTGCGAATGAACACTATGAATATTAACAACAACATGCTCTATCTTTCTGAATTTATGCTAACCTGTGCAGTTCTTGGAGTTTTGTGTCAGCAGCATGAAACTGTGCTCCCTGCGCTGCAGTTTCAAACTATAGAGTCTGCAATGCATGCTATTGATTCCATGGATTTGGCTGAATCCCACAGATTGCTTGAAAACGCAATGGAGTCCCTGGAACAAGCTGAAAGTGTGCTTGCAAATCATAATGGCAGTATTACGAAGGAGATAAATTTCTCTGAAATACTTTTAAATTGGAGTACTGATGTGCGCAACGCTAGGGAAAATTACCGAGAACAAAGAGAAATTGTGGCGAGAATAGGTTGGGTTTTGAATGCGCTTCTTTCGCATAAAAAATTGGCCTTATTTTTCCTGGCTCGTGGAGGTCCTGCTCAAATCTTGAGGATTATTAATGGACCGTTAGATATGGCCACAGTATATGGGTGTTGTATTGTTCTCGCACAAATTTCCAAAACATCTATTTTTGAGGAAGTTCTTCGAAATTATGGAGAATTCTTCCATCCTGTAATGACATTTATTATTGATCAATGGAAAAACAGTCCCAGCACTGATGTCCAGGAAAGTGCTGGTGCTTTTCTGCTTAATTGTCTCAGCTTTTCGTGTGCTCTGGAATTTTTTGACAACTTGGGTGGAGGAACCCTTTTGATGGACACCCTCGAAAACTTTTTGAAAATGTCTGAAGGGCGCTTTGATGTCATCTTCCCCGGACTCCAGCTTGTGGCTTTGAAGTGCCTTAACACGTATCTTATAGTACATCTGATGCTTTCAACAAAAGTTCTCTTTCGGAAGCATCGTGTTCTCTCCTCTATGATCACTAAAGTTTCTCCTCAGACAGCCCTTCCTCGAGATTCAGGAATTATTGATTCAATTTTGTTCTTTTTTTCTTCCCCGACACCAGCTCTGCCCGATGTGTCGGTTGAAAACGTGCTGAGTTTATTGGTACCTGATCATCTTCCTGCTCTGAAAAGGACTGTAGATGAAGGTGTGCACAGTATCTTGCTGCGCTGTATTAATTTTTATCTTATCCAAAGTGCATGGGAGCCTCTTGCTGTTGCACTTCGGGCATTGCGTGTTTTGACAGTTGTACCTTTTGTGAGGCCATTGGTTATTGAACCACATGCAAATGAATCTGGAATAAGTGAGCTGCTGCTAATAGTCAAAGAATTGCATGTTTCATCCCACGATCGAAATTCCACTCGTGAGTACCACCTGCTTCCGTGCACAGTTTCAGCGCTCCAGATTTTAATCCATTTGCTCACGCCACCAATAGATGGAGCTGACAAGAGTGCCTTAACTGTCTTCAACAACGTATGCAGTGACTTTCGTGCGTACAACGGGGTTCGTACTCTTTTCGAGATTCTAAAGATCCAAAAAGAGTATACGTTTTCGGCGAAACTAAACTTCTTCCCTGTAGTGGCGCGAGTAGTTCAGCTGATGGTAGTGCTCCGTCGCTATGGGGATACCAGCCTCCTGCTGGAGTCTCTTGGAGTGCACCGTGAAGCACAGGACCTGCTTCAAGGATATGCAAGCGTGCAGCGCGAGTACATGGCCATGATGAGTTCACGAAAGCTTTTGGGGACTGAATGCGATCCTGCGGGAAGATTCATGGAAAATGTGAAAGTTCTGATGTCCACGGCGTATGGGGAGCTGAACCATTCTGAAATCGCAAAGGTACACCATGCTGACCCGCTTGAGATGGAGCAACGTAATATTATTATTTCGCGTGCTACCATTGACTATTCTCGAGAGTCTCTACTTACCCTGATAGCAAATCATTTACACTCGGAGGGCTGCGTTGAATCGGCTCAACTTCTTAGGTCGGAGGCAAAGCTATCGTCAATGACACCTCCCTCTGGGGATTCAAAAAGTGCAGCTTGCGATATAACCTTAGATAACATAATACGAACATATCTCCGACAGCGACAAAAAGAATGTCCGAATCCAATAGAAACCCTTCCCCAGTTTGATTTAACGAAGAAACACGTTTATGTGCCTTTGCCACCACCAGTAGATGAATCTCGAAACGTGGTGAACCGCTTACTGGATCGAAAGCTGGGAATCACTCAATCCCCACGCACGAATATCTATAGCAACTGTCTCACCTACCGATGCCCTGCTTTTATATTTAACATCGCATTTGGGGATGAAATTCTTCAAGGGGAAAGTGTTTGCTTCTGTGATAGGGGCGACACGCTCATGATCGGAACGTCGGAGGGGGGGATTGCCCTCTTTGATACCTTTCCCGGGGAGGAAAACCGCGAGAGGCACCCCGAGCAGCACGTCTTATTCGAGAACAACGGTGTGGCCTCGCTCGAGGTATCTGATGATGGGTTCTTGGTAGCTGCGGTGAGCAAGTCTTACAAGGCAAAGGTGATGGCGCGCGCGACGCTGCCGTCAGCGATGCAGGAGCTGGAGGACTGCTGCGCGCTGCGCTTCTCGCGCGACGGCAGGCTCCTCCTCGCGACCTCCGCGCAGGAGCAGGCATGCCGGCTCTACGACCTTGAAACGCGAGCGGAGATCCAAAGCTTCGTCGATCGTAACTGGGCAGGCGAGCACCTCCACCCCGCGGCCGTTTTCGACCCAGATGCCTCGCTCATTCTCCACGACGCGGTGCTGTGGGATCGGCGCTGCGGCAGGAAACCCCTGTTTAGGTTCGACCGCATCACCGAATCGTCGGCGAGCACATTTCACCCGTCGAATCGGATGGTGCTCATTGATGAGAAGGTGTGGGATCTTCGCTCGTTTCGAATGATACAAACTGTGCCCGCGTTTCGAAAAACAAGTAGCTTCCACATTAACCAGTTAGGGAAGGTTATCTATAGTTTTCGCCAGGCCACTTCTCGGTCCTACGAATCCACGTCGATTGTCTCGGCTGTGGATTCGTACTCCTTTGAGGTTATCTTTTCCGAAGAAACCAACCCACCCTTCAAGGCGTTTGTGCTGGATCCTTCGGACCGGTACTGCGCGGCAATTTTGGCTGAAGATCAGCAATCGGTTGCGATGGTTTTCTCAACGTCATCTGGACCTTATCCATCTTTAACAGGATTTACCTCTCCGAGATTTCAACAGCAAAAGTCAGAAAGTGATTTTGATGCTGAGGAGTCAAGTGAGCTATCATCTAGCTACAGTAATTATGAGGTCTACGATGATGAGGATGACAATGAAGAAACTAACGCTACTTATACTGAGGATGATGTACAAGAGGAGGGCTCGGAGCGGGAAGACGAATGGGATACATCAGACTCTGAGGTGCATTCTGCATTGAATCGTGAAGAGGGAGTAACATCTGAGGCGGATTTCTCTACCGCAAACTCTGAACAATCCACTTAGAAGGCTGCGTGCGAAAAACTAAGAATCGGATAATTGGAAGGATCAGTCTGTCTTGCCTGAAAAGTAAGTCCAAAAGACAGATAAAATAAATTAAATTTATGAACTGTAGATAACTTTTAAACAAAAAATCCTTTTCTTGTCTTATCTTTAAAACAAGCATGAGAGAATGCTCTGATCGAGTCTGAATTCTGCAACTATCTTTATTTAATTAGTTTCATGCAGTGGTCCAGTTAGACTTCATTTTTACTTTATTTTAGATGAAAAGCATCGAATCAGCAGGTTTTGTTTGAAAACATTTGTAAGTGTATTGCAGGCCAAAAATTGTGAGTAAAAAAATGGTTTTTGTTGAATACACAAATAAAAAAAGCCATCAAAGATGGATCACACAATCCTGGGAGCTCTTCACACTGAAGTAAAAGTGAAGATTGTGTGGATCTAGTTGAAAGAAAAGAAAACGGGGTTTCCCTTCTACCACGTACGTAAACTTCTCTCAAGTATGATGCATCACGCATTATCTCGGTGCAGTGGCCGTGAATAAAGCAGCTAAAGTTAACCACAGTAAAAGGGAGATTTTGCTAGGCCGTGTGAAGCCTAGTAGCCAATCTGCACCATCGAAAGTTCACCACCAAAATACTCCCATCTCAATCCTTGCCAACCTGTGCTCTATGCTGGTGGAGTTCGAAGCAGTTAACTGCCTTTTGAGCAAAAAGATGGTCAGATTGATCATGGTCCGAAGGGTTGATTGTTATTTTTTTGGGGGGGGTGGGGAAATGAACTGTAAGGATGCTTGAACCTTAGTTCTCTGGAACTCTATAGAAGTAAAATGGCTGCATACTTCTTTTCCTCAGAAAAGAGCTACTTTCATTTTCTCTCTACTCTTTTTTCTTGCATTTCTAAAATTGCTGTAAAAAAAAGACAGAGGAACTTTACAAAGAAAAAAAATTGCGCATTTGTAGAGTTGGAAAGATGGACTTGTTACCGGATTTCCGATCACACCCCGTAACGACGGCACTACTGTGCATATCCGGCTTCCTGCTAATTTTAACTGCCTTTGATATCTTGCATCCGATTCAGTTGGTGTATAGTCCGACCCTCGTGTATGATCAAAAACAGTATTGGCGCTTAGTTACCTGTTTTTTATACTTTGGTGAATTCAAATTAAACACATTGCTCCATTTGAACTGGGTTGTTTACATGAGTGGTGTGATTGAGCAGCATTTCTTTATTAAACGCTCTTTAGATTACATCTGGCTGCTTTTCCTGGGCTGTAGCATGATTCTTTTTATTCGATCCATCCGAGTGATAGACTTGCCATACCTGAGCGTCGTGCTTGGGAATATGCTTCTTTACTTGGTCAGTCGCATACTCCCGCGACACAATGTTAACATTGTTGAGATCATTGAAATTCCAGTGCGGATGTTGCCTATTGTTTATGTTTCCATTGGCACTGCAATGTATGGACTGTCTGGGATCAAGATAAACTTGGTTGGATACTTTGTAGGCCATGTACTTTGGTATTTTTCAGAAATTTTCCCACACATCACAGGGCTACATCTGCTGCGAATTCAGCATCGTATTGAACGACTCTTAGCTTGAAATGTAATAAAATATGGCCTAGCAAGTGTTTGATTGAGAAATTGGAATGGGAAAAGACCAAAAAATCTTGATGTTGGTGTCGTTTTTCCCCCTTTTTTGAAGCGTGTGGTGAGAAGCCTGTTTACAACTCTACATACATCTAATAATTTTCTTCCTTTATTGTCGACGCTCCCCCCACCTCTACTTTTTCCTTTTTTTTATCACTTTATTATTGTTATCAGATGGTGCTACGGCTTTGTCTGCCCATCGTTACATATTTATGCCGAGATGTCGCGACCTTTCTTAGAAAGATGTCCACGAAGGCATTTAGTCATTCATATGGATATAAACAAAACCATTCTTCAGGTAGACCCCGCTGGCAGTCGCTCCATGGAGGATATTCTTAATAGCAACGCGGCGGACAATGTCTATGGATACGTGGACTCTTCAGGTGAGTGGAAGGCTCTCTACGGGCCGCGCGAAGCGAAGAGCCAAACCTTTCCTCACACCGTGAGCTCAGATAACATCGTCACTTATGCAGCTTTCATTGATCAAAAGTATAGTGAACCGGGAATCATGCAGACGCTCTCTCCATCAGAGCGGAGCGCGAAATGGGCGGAGATTTCCTCCCTCCGTAGAGCAGCCACGGGGCGCTTTACCACGCCTAACTCAATCGGCTGCCGCTACGCTTATATGGTAGAAGAACAGAGACAATGTCTTAAACTAAACTCCGGTGACGGTTACCATTCCATCGTGCCCTCCTTTTTTAATCTGATTAACCTGCTTTCTAACCTTGATTGGTCTTTCACTTTAATCTTTCGAACGTTTGGTAGTGATCTGCCAAAGGTACTTGAGGAATGGCAGCAATTTGTACAGGGGACGCATGAGTGTAAGCCGGAGGGATCCGTACTCCGGCGGATGTCTGAGAATATCGTCACTCCACGAACCGGGTGTATGTATCGAGATCATGAAGAGATGTACTTGTGTTTAGGACCCTCTCTTTCGGCATCCACCATCCGTTCGCTTGATTTGGCAAAAATAACGCACCCCAACAATGTAGCCATCATAACGGAGCTTAAGAAGCTTCCTAACTGTCATAGTGTCAGACAAACCAACTTACACGAATTGAATAGCCATCTAATTGAATACTTTGCACAATCAAACAACGTTGGTGGTTTAGTGGATTACTACCCTGCCTGGGCTCAGGCAGCGGAACGCAGATGCGCGGGGAAGGTATTCCCCATTCCCTTTTCCAAGCGCGGAGAGGGTGTGAACTACTACGTATTTTTTGATGATAATATCTTCATAGGGAATGATCGATCTATTGTCGACTTACGCGATGAACACACTATGAAAAGCTTAATCGGGAGTACATCTGAGAGACCATTCTGTATCCCGGTAAATGCCTATGAGGCGATCACGAATGAGGATTACTTCATTGATTGCTTGTCCGAGCGCCTCAAGGATCAGCTTAATATATAATGCATAAAAAGATATTCCTACATCTGGCGGATAAATATTGCATTAATTTCGTCTCAGGGTTTAGTTTTCATAATTTGTAGCTCTTAGCATGGGTGCGCATAAGGAATATTATATATATGCATATATGCATGTATCAGTAGTACTCCGCTAGATGTAACTCGTAATATCTTTTATTATTTTTGTGTACTCTTTTCCATCTGTCCTTGATTATCACATTATGAGTGCATACATGGGCGCGTGTGAGTAAAATTTGTCGTTCCTTTTCTTTCCATCGCGTGTGTTAAAACTTAAAGTACAACATGGTAACACAGTTATCAGATGGTGAATAAAAGAGGCGTTAAAAATAGGAAGTATGATCGTGTTTCACCGTAAAAAGCTTGACTTTTTATTGCAAGATATTTTTTCTTTAAAAAAAGATGACTGAATATAAAAAGTTAGCAATGCTTGTAGAGAAGCTTAAAAACGATACGGACGCACTCATGCAGGGACTCATGAGACATTCACTTCAAAATGAAGATCCGCTTATGTCAGGCAGCCCAACTATCGAGGAGCTCCATTCCATCGCGATGGATATCAAACACATCATTCTCCAGGCAACTCCACGCTTGAAGAAGATCGTATCCAAAGCTCGAGAAACTGATCCTGATCGACAAATATATAACGAGATGATGTGTAAAAAGATTGAGCAGTTACTAGAAACCTTTTGCGATGTCTTGGTTAGTCGTTTAATTCGCCAAGAGAATGCTGGTGATAGTGCGAGCAAAATAAGCGAAACAAGCGAGGAGATGCTCCAGAACCTAACGGATGCTTCGCTGGAGGATTACCCCGCTCTCGCCAAAGTCGAGGTGTTATATGACAAACACATGCTACGCCGTGCGGCTGCAGAAGCCTGGTCTCAACGTATCGCCACGGACCTTTCTGGGCTCATGAAGTTTGAGGAAGAAGGTCGTGCGGTGCTAATAGCTCGGGAAAAGCTTACGCGTGCTAAATTTCTGGAAGAAAAAGGCAACCAGAAAGATTGCATTCTCAAATTATTAAAACAAAAAGAGGTGGAGAAATGGGAGTCTGAAGTGGCACGGAGGGTTTTGGAGCATGCCGGCCTGCATAATTTGTCGAAAGATCTGAAGAAGCATTCTATTCCACCACTTATCTCTGAAATGATTTCGGATCCAGCGTTGCAGAAGCTGTTTGCCGCCCGCATGTATAGATTAACAAAAGACCTTCTAGTTACCCCCGAAGATGAAAGAATTCGCTATTTAAGAAACAATAATCAAAACCTGATCGAAGACTTTGGTCATCCTTGCCTCTCCCACAGGCTATGTGGCTGCACCTGTCGGGTATTTAATACTGTCGCTGAGAGGATATGGTACGCTCTAGGTTACGAGGTACAGTATTCAGCAAATAAGTCCTTCATTCCGTCCATTTTGGTTGAGAAAGGTATTTTACACGATACCACGCTGCCATGCGGCCGCGCGCTTCACGAGCATCAGTACATTGTGATGGGATTTGAAGACTATTCGGAGCGCTTTTTCGAGCTGAAGGAACCTGACGCCACAAAGAAACCTGATGAGTGGGTGTTGTGGTACGAGCATGTGCGCGAGATTGCAGATACCCTTTGCTCACTCGTGTGATTCCAGTTCTCAAAAAATCACCTGCTTCTGCTAATAATATAAACATTGAAGTGAGAAAATATGACCTCACTACTGCCCAAAAGCTTGTTTGATATCGCTACGTTTGACTTTTCTCATGTGTGCATATCTGTCTTCAATTTATGTTTGTGAATCGTTGCGTTTTTGCTCCTATTATTTTGCTGTTTACTCCATGGCATGTTTGTCTCTTTTCTTTCACTTTTACTGGTATTATTAAAGATGAAAGGATATGATCATTTTTTAAAACTTTTCCTTCTATACCTTTTTCTTGTCAGTTCGAGTTTGAATTTATCTTCCTCTGAAAAAAAAGTTGCTTCCATTGAAGAGCTCAAGTCTTAGGGAACTATATCGTTTTTTAACTTTCAGATTTTTGTCGTTTTTTTTGCTCCTTTCCTATAACCTGATTTAAACAAAATAATCGCAACCGTTTAGTTTTTTTTTACACTGTACAAATCTTTAAATACAATTATTCTCTACCCTTCCTTTGATGAACATGGAAAATATTCCACCCCCTCCCAAAGGACCAAGTCAAATCCAATATAACTTTATTACCGTAGATGAAGCCTTGAAGGAGTTCGATACGATACTGTCACCATACGAGCAAGAGGAAATTACTTCATACTCAAGGATTTACTACGCCGGCCAGCGCTGTCGTGATAAAATACAAGCACCTCAACAGGGTCATAATTATGGATATGATAATGCCGATAGCGAGTACAAAATAGTCGTACATGATCATATTGTGTACCGCTATGAAATTGTTGGCTTTCTCGGTGGCGGTACTTTTGCTCAGGTTGTTAAAGCTATTGATCATGCCACTAAAACTCAGGTAGCAATAAAGATTGCCAAAAACCTGAAAGCAATCACAAAACAGGCTGAAATTGAGGCGGCTATGCTATTGTATATCCAAGATGCGGATCCAAACGACATGTTTGGCTTTATGCGAATGCTTAACAACTTCATGTTCCGTAACCATATGTGCATCGTCAGCGAGCTGTTAGGTATGGACTTGTACACTTACATGGAAATGACAGACTTTAAGTCCATGTCGCTTCAAGAAATTAAAAATATTGCCTCAACGATACTCATTTCGTTGGACTTTATGTGGAGGAAGAATATCATTCATAGAGATTTGAAGCCCGAGAATATTGTGTTCAGGTCTAATGATAGCAGAGAAGTCAAGATAATAGACATGGGCTCCGCTTGCCATAACGATAAAAAATGTTATGGCTACATTCAGTCGAGATTTTATAGAGCACCAGAAGTTATTCTTAGGGTGCAATCTGGACCTCCTATCGATATGTGGAGCTTTGGCTGCATTCTTTGCGAACTAGCTACCGGTTATCCAATTTTCCCTGGCGAAAATGAAAACGATCAATTTAAGATCATCGTCGATTACATCGGGCCACCTCCACTGACAATGCTTAGGGCAAGTGTAAATGAAGCCATCAACTCAGATGCAACGCTATGCTACCTCGCGTCTCAGGGCGAAAATGCAAAGATTCAAGGCCTGAGCGTCAATCGGCTCGCTTCATTTTTGGACGTCCCTCCAGACGATGTTTTTCTAAACTTCATCCAGCAGCTTTTAGTCTGGGAACCCGAAAGGCGCGCAACGCCATGTGAGGCAATGAGGCATCCGTGGATATCGAAAAGTCTTATCGTTCGCAACCCGACACAGGGCATTGATGATATTCCAACTAGGACATTGACCCCAAACCTCGAAGAATCAGTCGGGGCAATGCCCACAACGCTCCACTCCCAGAAGACGAGAAATGGGGAGCGTGAGGACTCATGGATACCCTTGGAAACCCAACCAGGCGCCACGACCGAGAGCACTTCAAAAGAAGCTGCCATGGAGGGAAAGTCGGCCGCAGAGATCTTCTCAATGCTGTTGTCTTCTCCTTTTTCGAACTCTAAACTAAATTTTCATTATACAATGCTGTCGTGTAGCGAACCTGGCGCTGCGGAGCAGAATAAGTTGTCGTGCCTTCTTCAGAAAGCCAATGTC
Source organism: Phytomonas sp. EM1 (assembly GCA_000582765.1). Classification (NCBI taxonomy): domain Eukaryota; phylum Euglenozoa; class Kinetoplastea; order Trypanosomatida; family Trypanosomatidae; genus Phytomonas; species Phytomonas sp. EM1. Next base: position 174,733 of record HF955063.1, on the reverse strand, counting down.
CGGCGCACGTGCAGACGACCAGTTGACGCAATACACGCTATTATTGCACAAAATGACTTCACTAGGAACAAATCGGAGATCGTGAAAAATAGATGTGAACAAGGTGAATCTGTCACCGACACTCATGGTCCTTAATGATCGTCGCTATGGTGTCAATAGTAATGACATTATTGATCAACTGATACATGTACCATTGGGTGCCCAATATGTGATGGTGCAAAAGCGTGGATGGGGGGTATGGCAAAAGCTAAGATGATACTTAACGATTAAAAATTCATACCGTTAAATAGATTATCATTAGATGAGTTAAACACATTATCCAAGGAACCCTTTTTCAAAAATAAAACGGACAAGGATAGGAGTAGATATTCCTAAACCTGGCGCAACATCACTATTATCTACTATCGCGGTAAAATTTGCTTTGGGTCAATTTTGGTTACCACGAGACTGTTGATGTAAATTAATGGGAAATGTGGTGCCATTTGTGGTTCATCTTCTTGCTTTTTTATGTGTGCATATATCAAATTCTGTGGATGAATTCGCCTTTCTTATGATCACTTTTCTCCTCCTTGATGATTTAAGTCACTGCTGTCGACGACGTCATCAAAAGAAAATACTGCATTATTTTATTATATAAAGTTTTTAATCATTTTCATGTAATGTACGGATACTTAATTCCCTTCCATCTGACCTTTATGGTACACAAAGGATGTTTATGAAACAAGCAAATCGATCAATATATCTTTTCCGATCCATTTGTGTTATACAATCAGAACTAAACACACGGTTTGATTCCTATACTTTCATTCGTTTAACCCAATGATTCAATAGGCTCAATTGTTGCTAATACAAATACTTTGTTCCCTCTCTTCCTCAAAGAACATTCTCAATTCTCTCCAGTTGTAATTAGATGATACACCCAAAAAATGCATGCCTCTTTCAGGTCAAGTTTTTTTACAGGCTAATAGGGAACTTTTAGGTCTCCACGGAATTTTTCATTCCCATTCATTGGCACAACTAAGGACTCCGGTATACTCAAAAGGAGGAAGAATCTCTGTTTGGCTTGCAAACGGTTTTTGTATAGTCACGTATTGCATCATGGCTAATTGGATTTACAAAGGCTACGTGGATTTGTGCTATGGTGTGTACGGTGTTGATGACGACTGATAGCATCCTGGACAAAATAGGTTTGTAGATCTCAAAAATACGGAGACGGGGAAATGGCGTTGTGTCCATATACAAATCTAAAATGCTTGCTTTAACGTAGTGGAGGAGCACACACACAGGAAAACTGCTTGTATTGATTTAACAAATCTTAATCCGGAGAGGTGATCTTCCTATTATTTTTCCATATATAGTTTGTTTTCTCTTTCAGATTATGAAGAGAAATAAATACATACACATAATATTTGAAGTGAACAAAAATAGTATATTTTGCATTTAAAATGTCATTCGATACAAAAGTAGATGCCCTCATTAAGGTGTTACTAATCGGTGATAGTGGTGTGGGAAAGTCATCTCTGCTTTATTCATTCACAACTGGAACCTTTAATGAAGGCATTGGCACAACGATCGGAATCGATTTTAAAGTTAAAAAAGTGGATGTCGTGGACGAAATAAGTGGGCAGTGTCGGCATGTGAATATGCAAATATGGGACACTGCTGGGCAGGAGCGTTTTCGAACCTTGACAAACTCGTATTATCGAGGGGCCCATGCTATTGTTCTTGTCTACGACGTCAGTGTGCCTGGTTCGTTTTCTAGTCTTTCAAAATGGCTGGAAGAAGCAAAAAGATGCTCCCAAAGTGAGGATATTACTTTTTTGCTTATTGGGAACAAAATTGATTTGTGCATTTCTGAAGAACATATGCCTGTTCCCCAACTAGCTGCTGAGTCGTTTGCGAGACAACACCACATGCTTCTTGCATTTACCTCTGCAAAAACCAGAGTAGGAATTTCACAAGCATTTGATGAGGTTGCTCGAAACGCATATGATCGGCTTGCCGAAAAGGGTGACACTACCAAACGCCATACCAAGAATCTGATTGGGGAATTCTCTGATAGAAGTTTCGCGACATGTTGTTGATATGATATTTGTTTCCGTAGGAAAAATGATTACCTGAAGCGTCACCCATAAAATAGTCATGCAAACACCTGTGCATCTGTTTTCATTATAGTGATAAAACTTGTGCTTCTGAGACTGCTATAAATTGTGAGAAAAAAATAACATATGGCTCTCATAATCTATATTCGTCCCCCCTCGTTGCCACTTAAAAGGTCCCCTCCCCTTCCGCCTACCCCCCCCCAAAGCCGCCGGTCCCTCATTGGACCCGCACCACCAGCTTGATGCGGCGGGCCCCGTGTGTGTGCCCCCATCACCCATCCCACAGAAGTATCACGATTCCGAAATAAACGAACTATATGGATTGACAGACAACACATTTGTCATCCTTATTTTTCCCCCTTCACTTTTTTTTTGGCTTTTCCTTTGTTTTTTCTCCCTCCGTGTAACACGAATTATTATGCAAATTCCCCTATCACAACTGCAGAAAATGCGGTAGAGCGAGCCGCAGGGGTAGGCATTCTATTAAACGTAGCTCATGCGGCTCATCATTCCCCCTCCACACGCATTCTCAGCTCTCCGCCGTCCGCTGCGCAGCGGTTTAATACTCCTCAACATCCTCCTCCCCCTCGTCGCCGACAGACTCCGCGCCAACTTCCTCGTAGTCCTTCTCAAGGGCGGCGAGGTCCTCGCGGGCCTCGGAGAACTCACCCTCCTCCATGCCCTCGCCGACGTACCAATGCACAAACGCACGCTTGCTGTACATGAGGTCAAACTTGTGGTCGATGCGTGCGAAGACCTCGGCGATCGCAGTGGAGTTGGCAATCATGCACACCGCACGCTGCACCTTGGCGAGGTCGCCGCCCGGGACAACCGTCGGGGGCTGGTAGTTGATGCCGCACTTGAAGCCGGTAGGGGACCAGTCCACGAACTGGATAGTCCTCTTCGTCTTGATCGTCGCGATCGCGGCGTTGACGTCCTTTGGCACGACGTCGCCGCGGTACATGAGGCAGCAGGACATGTACTTGCCGTGGCGGGGGTCGCACTTGGTGAGCATGCCAGCGGGCTCAAAGACCGAGTTCGTGATCTCGGCAACGGAGAGCTGCTCGTGGTAGGCCTTCTCGGCGGAGATGACGGGGGCGTAGCTCGTGAGCACGAAGTGGATACGCGGGTACGGGACCAAGTTGGTCTGGAACTCCGACAGGTCGACATTGAGGGCACCATCGAAGCGGAGCGAGGCGGTCAGCGAGGACACAACCTGGCCGATGAGGCGGTTGACGTTGGTGTACGTCGGGCGTTCGATGTCAAGGCTGCGTCGTGTCAGGTCATAAATTGCTTCATTATCAAGCATCGTCGCGACGTCGGTGTGTTCGAGAAGAGAGTGCGTCGAGAGGACGGAGTTGTACGGCTCGACGACGGCGGTGGACACCTGCGGCGACGGGTACACAGTATAGCCGAGCTTGGACTTCTTGCCGTAGTCCACGGACAGGCGCTCGAGGAGAAGGGCACCGAGGCCGGAGCCCGTGCCGCCGCCGACGGAGTGGAAAACCATGAAGCCCTGGAGACCGGTGCAGTTGTCAGCGAGCTTGCGGATGCGGTCGAGGCACAAATCCACGATCTCCTTCCCGATGGTGTAGTGCCCACGAGCGTAGTTGTTGGCGGCGTCCTCCTTGCCGGAGATCAGTTGCTCGGGGTGGAAAAGCTGACGGTAGGTACCGGTGCGGATCTCGTCGACAACGGTGGGCTCAAGGTCGAGCATCACGCAGCGCGGCACGTGTTTGCTGACATCGGTGAACTTGTCCTTACATGTTGATGGTCCTATTGGAGGTTTGAGTCATTCTGTATGTCCGGTCGGTTCCACCCTTTCTTCATCTGTAATGACTTCCCTGAACCTTGTACTAATCTGGATATCGTGCTACTTTATTTGGCCATAATTATTTTCCCATGAAGCGATGTTTGTGGTGATGATGTTTTTGTTAGGAAAGAACTATTAACTGTTTAGTTCACTACTTGCTATTAAGCCTTTCATAATATTGAATATATAAATATACATTTTACATAGGCAATATTCTTAAAGCTGTCATTCCAACGTTTCAAAAATTTTATTGGCATTCTACTACTGTGTTTTTTCTTCTAATTATGAAGCAGCAAGTAAATACGCAAGAAATGTAATAAAGTTAGGCTTTATTTATCGTCAATGCTTTTTGAAACAAAATTCACTCGAGCATCTTAAGCCAGATTAATTTTGATTAGGATAAAACCCAGCACACTAATGATAAGAAAGAAAATGCATATATTTACGCAACAGTTCATTGGCTTTTGTGTGTGTAGCATCTTTTTCATTCGTCCGGTTAAGCCACGTATTCTTTGCTGTTGCTTCACAATGTTTTCCTCAGTGTTCAAAAGAATCTCATTTTGTGTACTCAATTGACCACCAATTTCCATTGCGAGATTGTGAAGCCTACTAGCACCCTCCCTCAGACGATCTAAACCAGCATTGATCTTGGCCTCCTCTTCAGCTATGATTTTCATTTGTTCCTTGGTTTCCTCGCTCTCCTCAAGCTTCCCACCACCCACTGTGGGATCTATAAATCTATTCATAACATTTCCGTTCGGCTCCGATTTATTCCAGTGCATCCCCAAGAGTTTCTGTCTCAATTCCATCCTTTTTCCAAAATCAGTTTCCTTAATTGCGTTGATGCCGCCTCGGCCCGCTTCCACCCTCTCCGAATTCATTTCACGGACTACATGTAGAGTTGCTAAGCAATCGTTGTACTCCTGGTGTTTCTCTTTAAGACTTCGCTCCAAAAGGTCCACCTTCCCTTTTTTTCGATTCTTCTTCTTTTCCTTGATAAGTAACCTTTCAGCCTCATCAACTAGCTGCTTTATTTCTGCTAGAATATCTTCCATACGAAAAATATCTTTACGAATTCTATTTGACAGCTCAATAGTCATGTAGTCATCACCATGATCGCGGCAACCCTGATTACGCTCATTTATATCGTTCTTGGTACGAACTACTAAGTTAATAAAGGTATTTAATAAGTCTCTAAAGGGGTCCCCAGTCGATTGTAAGGTATAATCTTCATTTTCCTTACCAGCCAAGTGACGAATTTTATAGATCCGACGGATTGTATCACGCAGAATTGAACGCGTGAGTCCATCAAAATTGGGCAAGTAAGTGAGCATGTTCAATCCCTTGAAAAACACACTTGAATTATAGTTCTTAAGAAGTAACAATTTACTACTTTAGAAGTAAAATGTTTAAGTGGGAAAAAGGTGACTTTAAAAAAGATACGTCACTAGCAAGAGTAAGATGCAACTTCATTTTTGTTCTATGGGACGTTTATCCTTTCTCGCGTAAACTCTATTATCTCATGAGAAAACATCTTTCCTTAATGCAATCGCTTGTTTGGGAATCACAAGGGAAATACAGGAAA